>CM076846.1:213082280-213293833 GCA_039519185.1 Astragalus membranaceus | reverse complement strand
ATAATATTCGGGTATAGTGTACTCGAGAACGTATTATAAGGTCATGTTGCATTTTGTTACAGTAATGATGAAGTAAAAGTTTTCGTGTAAATTTAAGCAAGTTAGGTAAATATAATATTGTGAAGAAACCCATTTTTTTTTTATTTAGGGCTACCCACGGAGTGTCCCAATGCTTTCAACGAATGACTAATCTCCGCTCGCTACTTGCGGCAAGGATTTCGCTGGCCAACACGCCTTTTTAACGTGGGCGGGAATATCAATGAAAAATAGGTAAAATCAACAATTTTCATGGCATGTTTTCTCTTCATGGTTCCACTTATATTAATATATATGAACACTAAAAGTGCATATCAATTTGGGTGGTCCTTAAATCTCTCTGAATCACTAGTACGATGAATAGTCAATTTTGCAAAACGCATGAACCATCTAATATGAAAGAAAAGTCGCATAAAATCACGAACCATGAACCATATAATAATACTGATCAATCTCATGGAATTCCACACGAAGAAACACTTCTTTTCCTTGAGCTCTTGATTGTCTAATGTTCAAACACTTTCCATAGAAGGGAACGTAAAGGGTAAAAGAATTTTACTATTTCTCTGAGTGATGTTTGGCGATATTGTCAGATTCATTCTTCACATTTCATAGAAAAGTCTTCTTCAATAAAATATTGAAAACTTGAGTGAAAGTGTGATCTAATGAACTTTTCGAATACTCATATACAAATGGAAAAAATATATGAAACCAAAAAATACCAATAAAGACACTATATCAAAGTTTTAGAATCAGTAAACACTATATACAAATAAAAACAAAAATATGAATCCAATGCATAAGCACTATATCAAAGTTTTAGACTTCCCCTTAACTGCCAAACAAAAACAAATATTTTTGAGATGAAATATTCTTTGTTGTGTGTACAAATAATGAAATAATATCATAATCAAAAGGAAATCCATTCGACAATAGCATTGTGGCTTCATAGATCAGAAACTCAAATATGATCAAACCTTTGCTACTTTTTCGGTCAAACAAACTAAAAGGCATAAAGAAAATTATAACTATAAAATACAACAAGTAGTATCATGGAGAAGTTTACAAATCACAAGGAATTAATTTGAAAAATCAACAAATCACCATTATTTTAAAAGCCATAATCCAAATAAAAATAATGTTCATTAAATATGCAAGAAATATATAGAGTCACAAACAGCCAACATAGGGTAATAATAAGGTATCATATAAAAACTAATACTAATGATGATAACTAGAAGTTAATAGAGTTATATATAATGATTTTGATCGGTAACAATTGATCATCAAATGAAGGTCTTGCAGAAAATGATTTTTTTATAGTAAGTTGTATATAATGATCTTGAGTTACACGAAGTGAAGAAGAAAATGATTTTATGTGGCAAAACTCCTAGTAAGTAAGTTCTTTCTCTAGATTATTATTTTACAGAACAGTTATAAATGTAGACTCCATCATATTGATCAATACATATAATTGGGTTTATAGAAGAACTAAGTACCTGGATTGGTAGAACTTCGTGCTAATAACATGTTATGTAATAATCAAAGTTATAGTAAGGAGAAGAACAAGAGAATGAGACATGATAAGAGTCTTTGTATTTCTCTTTACAAGTGTGTATCTACACATAAGATTGAGCCCTATTTATAGGGTGTAGATTAGCAAGTGAATGGACAACCATAAAAGCCACTACTAAGGGAAGTAATGAAAGGAAGAAGAAAAGTTAGTGGACATCCACTAATATTATTCATAGCAAAAATAACCTTCTATATATAAATATATTGAAAAGGGTTAAATAAATATATCTATCAATAAGTTATCCAAACATCACCGTAAATTATCCGTAAGGCATAGCTCAATTGACAAATGCCAATATTGTTAGACTGAATACCATGTTCTGGGTTCGATCCCAGAACTTCACAGTTGTGTGTGTGGGTTTCAAGTGAAATTTGCCACCCCGTCTCAAAAAAAAAACCATCACTGTAAATCTAAATTTGGTTCTTATAATGTACTCCATGTCTTAATAATTAAGCTTTAAAAACTATGAAGCAAACTTCAAATTATTCGGTAGCTATAATAGGTAGTTTTTTTTTGGTAAACCCCCCCCCCCCCCAATTAAACCATATACCCCCAAAATATCAAACGGACGAAAATACCCTTTAAATTTCAAAAATTTTCGAAAATACCTCAAATCAAGATAAATCCGGAAGTATTTTTTATTTTTCGGAAATATCTCATTTTATGGTATTTCCGGAACACATTTTACATTCCGAAAATACCGTAAAATGAGATATTTTCGGAAATCCCTAAAATTTGCCTTCCGAATTTATGTAAATTTGAGGTATTTCCGGAAATCAAAAAAAATTGTCTTCTGAATTTATCTAAATTTGAGGTATTTCCGCAAATACCTCAAATTTGCCTTCCGAATTTATCATATAATATAGTGTTTCCGGAGTGCAAAAATAAAAACTCAAACATTCATTTGATTAATTAAAAACGCCTTCTACATTGATTTAGAATAACAGATTGTAACAACAAACAAAACAAAGACATAATAGAAACTAACAGATTGCAACAATAAACAAAACAAAAACATAATAGAAACTACTGAGATGGTGGTGGAGTCAAACGACGAAGGATCTCAGCGACGGTCCTTCTGGTTTCGACGTATAAATGCAGATAACCCCCCTTCCATATGAACATAACACGAATGGCCATCATCGCTTGGACGTCATCGTCGTTGTTGACATCCATTGCAGACCAGTGCACATGTCCATTAACCCAAGCTGGTTTCCGATAAATTATACTAATTATTTCATGCTCGTCGCCTCCGGCTCTGCCTTCACCTGCAGCTGCTGAGGATGTTGTTCCACTTCCCTTCGAGTCCAGGATGACAACAGCTACGCATGTCCAGGATGCCTATGATCGTCTTTTGTCAGTCCCGTCGACGGCATTCCTGAGGATCTCTATGATAGTCTGTTGGCTGCTTTACAGATTTTGAACATTTAGTTGTATTATTTTTTGTATTTTTACTGTATTATTTCGCATAATTTGATTTCACGTTCGGTTACAATTATTTTGCGCGATTTTAAATAATTTTTTTTTTACATACTTCGAAAATACTTTTTTCTGAGGTATTTCTGGAAAACCAATATTTCTGCCTTCTAAAAATATGTATATTTCTAGAAATTTGTAAAAAAAAAAAATTAAAAAATATTTTGGGGATTTAGCGTAAAAAGGGTATGGGGTTGGGGGGGGGGGGGGTGTTTAAAAAAAAAGCCGCTATATAATAAAGAACAAATTTAAAGGGGACGGCTATGTGTTGTCAACCTTTATTTTCACCCACTTTTCTATCAAGGTTTAATGTACTACCAGTACTAATTTCTTCTAGCCTTGCAATCAATTAATTCTGGATCTTCCCTAGATAGGATAAGTCATTAGTTCAACAAAAAAAGGTAAGTATGTGTGGAGTTTGCCTAGGAGAAATGAGGGTTTAAAAATGAATTTGAGCCTTTCATTAATTTTTTTACCACATGTGGCTGATATGAAATCAACCTGAGGAATGGAGAGGTAAGAAAATGAAGCATCTACTTAATATAAGTAAAAATTTGTCAACGAAAATTGATGTATCTGGTTCTAAAATTTAGACCAAATACATCAATTTTTGTTGGCCAAATTTTGTTTAAATTTTGTAACGTTTTTTTTTCTATAGAAAAGTAGTAAGTGTCATTTGAAATTCACACATAATTACGAAACCTAAGATTTGAATAGGGACATGAAATTCGGTGTAACAATTTCGGCATTTGTGAGCTGAGTACGGATAATGGAGCATCTATTTATTTTTGGTAAACCAATGTATCTTTCACCGCGTTTGTGGAGACTAATCATTTGAGATATAGAGATTCATTTAAGGGGTTGACCTCTCTCAATAATTGTTTTTCCATACACACCGGTCATAAATCAACCCAATACCAAATGGTTAAGGGATTTAAGTATCTACCATTTGTGAGGTCACGTTGACTTTGGTCTAAGAGAAGATAAAATGAAAATTAATGTTCCTTGAATTGTGTGTAATACAAATTTATTTGACTTTGGACGCATCCTTTCTTTGTTTCTTTTCCGAGGCACATGCTAATTGATTACATCTCATCACATCATCCACCACGTTTTTTCCACTAATAGTAAGAAAGAGAAGTGTGTTCTCAATTTCATCATCAAGAGGTCTCCGCGTTTTCTTGCTCCCAATCTCTTACTCGGAGAATCTGAACTCCTCACTCACCATTCCACAACAGAACTTTTGTTGCAGTTGCAGTTTTATACTATCTTCGAAACAAGGTACATGTACAGTGTACTCTTTTTGTTTTTGATGATTCTGGAATTACCAATTAATTATGCTAGTCTTGTTTTCTTTGAATCCCCACCTGCTGCTAGCTAAGACTCTCACATCTGAATTTCATACTAAATGTCTTGTTATCAGCTTTGACATTGTTTATCTAGTTAATTCTATATTATGTTTAGTTACCTTGGAGTACCCTGAACTATTTGAGAATTATAAATAGGTTTTGAACTAAAAGAAAAATTGTATTTGAGTTCATGAATTTGTAATTTAGACCTTGCATATTAAACCTTTGAAATTATTTGTAATTAGGTCTCTATGTTTATGGACTTGATTATAAATTAGTTACAAGTTTAAGGACCCAATTACATTTTTTTACTTCATGGACCTATTTAAAGATTACCGAATAGTTCAGGGATATACAGAGTAATTAAACCTAAATTCTATCAGTAATTTTAGGGGTTATAGCAATAAGCAGTTGTACAGCAGAACTTTGATATCTATCTACTGTGATGAAGCATATGCTCTGGCTTTTTTATCTTCAATTAAATTATTTAAGTGACAAAATGTTCTTCACCTTCATTCAGATTGATTATGTTAAATTGTTAATACAAACACAATAAAACATTGCTTCTTTTAATTTTTTTACTACATTCTTTCTTTTGATATAGTAGTTTCTTTTCCAGCAATGGTTAATCAAATAGCAGTAGCAGTGGCATTGGTTGTGATTCTCATAGGATGGGCTTATATGTTCATAAAGCCTCCAGCTCCTAAATATGTGGATCTGCAAATGGTCCTCCAATTACTTCACCTAGAGTCAAACTCAGTGATGGAAGGCATTTGGCCTACCGCGAATTTGGTGTTCCAAAGGAAAAAGCTAAGCACAAGATCATTATCATTCATGGATATGGTGATTCCAAAGATATACATTTGCCTGCTTCTCAAGTACAATCTTGCTCCTCTTATTTACTCTCCTATTTGTTTTAACTATATACCATTAGTAATGCATGCCAATAATAATGAAAAATGTGTCATGGTGTTGCGATTCTTGATATTATGGAGAATCGTAGTTAAATAAGATGATGCAATCTAAAACGCTATTAGGATTTAAGATTGTGTCCAACTGAGAGAGTGAATTGATTTGTATAATAAGTTAAGACGTTACTTTGTTGTCTAAAAAGTTTAGACAATTTGGACTCTAGGTCCCACCTGTTAAGAGTCCCACATCAGATGTGATATGGCGTTAAAAATGGGAGGCGTCTCTCTCTTTACAAGGCTTTGTAGGGTTGAGTTGGGTTGTACCAAGATTCTAAGACCAATGGTATTTGAAGTTGCCTTAATTTTGTGCAATGTGAGACTAATTCTCAAAAAGTCACAAAAACATCAAAAACCTTAATAGCGCGACACTAATTGCAATTGCAGACTGTTTTTTAAGGCCTTGAGTGTTGAAGTTTACTGAACAACTTTAGAAATTTTGTTTGTTTGATATATTATAGTGATTATGTTCTTGGTTTTATGTAGGAACTTATCGAAGAACTAGGGATATATTTCCTCCACTTCGACAGAGCAGGTTATGGTGAGAGTGATCCATATCCTTCACGTTCAGTGAAGAGTGAAGCATATGATATACAAGAACTAGCAGATAAATTACAAATTGGGACAAAATTTTATCTCATTGGAATGTCAATGGGAGCTTACCCAGTTTGGAGCTGCCTAAAATATATTCCACATAGGCATGTTAATTTCTATAACTTGTAGCTTCACTATACTTTAGATTTTTTCTATTCTTGCTCTTCATAATGTAAGATATTATTTTGTAGCAGATTATCAGGAGCAGCTTTGGTAGTTCCAATGATAAATTATTGGTGGCCTTCTTTACCTGATAATTTATCAAGAGAAGGCTTTAGGAGCCTCCCTCAGTCATATCAATGGACATTTCGAGTTGCACGTTATGTCCCTTGGTTGTGCCATTGGTGGATGACTCAAAAATGGTTCCCTTCATTGAGGCTTGTAACGATCGAGATGTTCTCTTCCGATGATATAGAGATCCTTAAAATCCTGTCTCTATCTCCAAACAGTAGTCAGGTAACTCAAAAACTTTGTCACTTTGAAAAGATTGCACATGAAAACTCACAATGTGTTTTTTTTTAACATTCAGGAGAAAGTAAGTCAGCAAGGTGAATATGAATCATTACACAGAGACATTATGGTTGGTTTGGGAACTGGGAATTTGACCCAATGAATGTTGAAAATCCATTCCCTGAAAATGAACGTTCAGTCCACATATGGCAAGGATTTGAAGATAAGATCATTCCCTATAAGCTGAATCGCTACATCTCAGAAAAACTTCCGTGGATTCATTATCACGAGATACCTGATGGAGGGCATTTAGTTATCTTCAAAAAGAATCACTGTGAATACATAATTAAAGCACTTCTACAGTCATAAGATTTTCATATGATGTAGTGTGTGCAGTAAACCAATAATTTATACATAGCTTTCTGCTTCTCAATTTGATAGGGAATAATTCTGTAAAATGTTGCTACATATTTTTATCAAATTTGGGCTGGCATGTGATAGAGGCTTGTGAGCCCAGTAATTAGGCAAAGTTGGATCTGGAACATGAACTTGTATACCTTTTATAAGACATTTGTTTTATTGGCTAAAAAAACATATTGTTAACTTTAAGTTTCAAATCAATTCAACTTATTTTTGCCGGTTGTGGCCGGTTTTAAGGATTACCAAATTTTCAAAATAAAATAAATCTTGACTACTTGTGAAACCAATCCATCCGAACTGTTTTATTTCCCTCAAGATTGGAATGATTTCATTTTGAAACACGACTATAAAGAATATTCTTAGTACATGTAGGTATATAAACTATAAACTATAAACCCAGAAATTATGATGTCACTGGGCCTGAAAGCAACGTTGAACGCAAAATCATTATTAATAAGCTGCTCATATGAGCCTACCAATCCAAGCACACGTTAATTAAAAAAAGGAATTATCAAAAAACGCAAAACTATATGGAAAGTTGGGAATGTGCAACGGATAGACAAAAAAGATGCTCTCAGCTGATGGAACCTTTCAAAGGATATTCCCCAAACTGAAATTACCTCAAAAAATCAAAAAACAAAGAGAGTATAGAAAAAGCTCACGCATATTATACGTACCCAAGAAGCCTAATTCAGCTCTTATTCCATTGATGTCCACATAAAGTCTTTGTACGTAAGATCCATAATTCAGGAAAAAGATGAAAAGAATAAGACATTATCTTAAGCTTTTAACAGAAACTCCACAAGGTCAGACACATAAAATCTGCAGAGGTTTCTGTCAGGTGAGGAATTATATATCTTTATATCATCATTCTGCAAAAAATTAATATATTGTTAGTTTTTTATTCATGGTTTTTCTGGTATGGTTTTATCAGGGAACACAACTTTCTCCAAACCATGATGATTCAGCAGATTATTTCTCTGTAATTTCACCAAGAATCACACTCAGAGATGGTAGACACCTTGCTTACCTTGAGAAAGGTGTTCCCAAGGAAAAAGCAAATTACAAGATCATCATTGTACATGGTTTTGGAAGCTCCAAAGAAATGAATTTTCTAGCACCCCAAGTAATAATTCCAATCTCTCTTTCTCATAAAAAAACATGACATGTTATGTTAGATTTATATCTAATTAAATATGGGGATCTAATTAAATATTCTGAATAAGATATGATTGATTGACATAGGAAATGATAGATGAATTGGGTATATATCTCGTACAATATGATCGAGCTGGATATGGAGAAAGTGATTCAAACCCAAAACGTTCATTGAAAAGTGAAGCACTTGACATTCAAGAGCTTGCTGATCAACTACAACTAGGATCACATTTTTATGTAATTGGAGTCTCAATGGGTTCATATGCTACTTGGAGTTGTCTTAAATATTTGCCTCATAGGTAAGTTACAATACTTTAGCTTAGTTATATTATTAGTATTATAGAACTTTAAGAAGTAAGGATTTGCGATCAAACAGTCATCGCTGGCGCAACACCATCCTGTGGCAGCAGAGGATCCGTGTCCAAGAAATAAGGCTAAGTTTACCAAAAGATTATTTATACAGGCTTGCAGGGTTGGCACTGATAGCTCCTGTCATCAATTACAAGTGGCCTTCTCTCCCTGGGAATTTGATAAAGGAAGACTATAGAAGGAAACTTGTTGGTTGGGGACTTTGGCTTGCAAAATATTGTCCTAAATTATTGCATTGGTGGGTCACTCAAAAATGGCTCCCTTCAACTGCTGTCATAGAAAAGAACCCTGCACTCTTCAACAAAAGTGATATTGATATTTTGAAGACAATTCCTGGGTTCCAAATGCTTTCAAAGGTAACAAATTATATGCGAACAAGGTTTTAAATCGCAGTTGTGGACTTGTGGTCATGTCATAATCCTTGATATTACATGTTTTAAATCACAGTCATAGTCATGTTGTGATCCTTTATATCATAAGGAATTAAGTGCGTTCAAATGCGCCCGATGTGGCTTCAATCGCAGTCACGTTGTGGTTGTGGAGACGGCCCATGTTGCAGTCACGATTTATAGACCAGATACAACAGTTATTCAATGAGTCTAAAACTGCAGTTTTTCTTATAAATAGGACCAGTTGGAGTAATATGTAATTCCATATGAGGGTAATGTTGATGATGGTATGTTCTTACTTACAGGATAGGTTAAAGGAACATGTTGTTTTCGACACTCTACGCAATGATTGGCGACTGGCTTTTGGTAAATGGGAATTTGATCCAATGAAGCTAGGAAATCCATTTCCACACAAGAGAAATTCATTCCACATTTGGCAAGGATATGAAGATAAGGTTGTTCCCTCTGAACTCCAGAGATTTGTTTCAGGGAAGCTGCCATGGATACAATATCATGAAGTTCCAGATGGTGGCCATTTAATTGTATACTATAAGGGCTTGTGTGAGGACATTTTGAGGGCACTTTTACTTGGACAAGAAAATCATGCTTATAAACCTAGATCTTCTTTGTTATTCAAAGAGGAATGCTAACAGAAACTCTTTTAATCTAACACACTTTCTTATACACATTTTTGTAATTATATGGAGAAATTCATTTAAATGATATGGGTCTCACTCCTATTAGGTGAGACACATAAAATTTATCTACTGATAAAAAGAAGTGTGTAATAAAAAGTGTGTTAGAGAAGATGTTAAAAGTAACTCTTTAATTTGTTATGATTAGATGATTTAATATGTTTATTGTTAGCAGTTTTTTAGGAGAATGTTTGTATAAACTACATTAGTTGGCTGGGAAAAGTGCAAAATGTAAATGTGTGTAAATTACATTTAGTCATCTGTTATTGGTATCATAAAGACTTTTACCTTTTTAAGTATCAGTCCATCTTGATTAGCCTATTGTTTTGAAAGAGTAAGACAGATTATTGTGATTGTTGGAAAAGCATCCTATCATAACCCAAGACAGTTGGATCATCAACACCTAAATAAGTGGATTAAACACAATCTCTTTTACCCAAAACCTTAAGATATTAGATATATCGTTCCATTCACTTATATATTGCTCAACATCTCTCTCTATTTTCATCTAATGTAAGACTTCTTACTCACATTTGATAATTCATCGAAAACTATAGTAACTAATATAACATCCCCTGTAACAACCGATCTACTGACTAACTAGAATCAGTTAAACTATTATCTGGTGATATTATCTGTTGTAAACTGTTGCAGATTTCTAAAAGATTTTCAATATATAACTTTTTCTAGCTAGATTCATATTTTCGTATATATCAAATTCCCTGTATTTTTATTCTTAAAAAGGGAGTATGGAAGGAGCCAAATTCAACTCTCATTCCATTGATGTGCATAAAGGTCTATTTAAAATCCACATTATAGGAAAAGATGAAAAGAGTGAGACATTACCTTAAGCTTTTAACTGAAATTCAACAAGGTCATACGCGGAAATTCTTCAGATGTGATCATTGTGCCAGAAAAATGCATTCTAGACCTACATTTTATTCCTTTTCCCCATGTTTTCCAGAGCAGATATATTTTATTACTTTTATAAGTGGATCTTCTTGCAATAGTTTCATTAAGAATCAGACTCAAAGATGTGAGGCACCTGACTTATGTTGAGAGAGGTGTCCCAAAGGAAGTGTAAGAGTAACTATTCTAACTGAAAGTTGTTAATGGCAACTAACTGCTTGATTATTCATTGATGGTAGTACTTATACAAGCTAAGTCAGTTTCAGCTCATTACAAGTTAACAGTATGCTGAGCTGAGTAATATTTACACATATAATGGGCTGGACTAAAATGAAACATAACCAGGCCCAAAACTACCAAACAAATACAACACAAAGACTTACTAACAGTTACAATAAGAAGCCCACTAACAATTTCTCCCTTAAACTGAAGCTCATTTAGCTTACAGTTTATTCACATTTGGACCAGCTTCACCTACTGGACACACTCCCAGACACCTCCTCAGCTTGACAAAGTTGTCGTTCTTCATAGGCTTTGTTAAAGCATCTGCTATTTGATCCTGTGAGGTACAGAATTGCAGCTCAATCAACCCTTCTTTGCACAAGTCTCTCAAGAAATGGAATCGCACGTCTATGTGCTTAGTCCTTCCATGCATCACAGGATTCTTAGAGAGTTTAATAGTTGAACTATTATCACAGAGCACTGTCAAACATTTATTGTCTTCCTTTGTGAATAGTGTATGTTCATGTGAGCATTTGTTAAATCCTTCTCTTCTGAAATAAGCTTCTATCCTGCTGTACCAAGCTCTAGGAGCTTGCTTCAAGCCATACAAAGCCTTCTTCAACCTATATACCTTCCCTTTCGAGCCTTTTCTTTCATATCCTTTGGGCTGTTCAACAAGCACCGTCTCTTCCAAGTCTCCATGTAGAAAAGCGCTCTTGACGCCAAGTTGATACACTTTCCACCCTTGATTCACTGCCACTGCCAAGATTGTTCTTATTGTGTCCCACCTTGCCACCGGAGCAAAGACCTCAGAATAGTCAACTCCATAGACCTGAGTATACCCTTTGGCTACCAATCGGGCTTTATGCTTCTCAACCATTCCTACCTCATTATACTTTGTTTTGTAAATCCATTTTACCCCAATCTTCTTTCCATCCTTTGAAAATCCACTAGCTCCCAAGTATTGTTTTTCTCAATGGATGCAATTTCATTATCCATTGCTCTCCTCCATTTATCTTCCTTGACAGCTTCCTCATATGTAAGAGGATCACCTCCTTCACAAACAAGCAAGTTGTGCAGGCCTTCATTGTCATACAGATCACTGTCACTATCTTGATCACGTAATATCACATAGTCACCCATCCAGGCTGGATTTTTTTTTAATTCTGCCTGAATTTCCCCTTCTGTATCGGCACTCTCTAGACCTTGGTTGACATCAGTCACATTGCCTGGTGATTCTTCTCTGATTTTATTATGTACAGCATGTTCCTGTGCTTCATTTCCACCTACTGTAGGCTCTGAGTTCACCCCTTTATCAGCTTGATCATCTACTGATTTCTCACCTTCATCCAAGTCACATGCCACTGTCTTGCCCTGTTCTGTGCTCACCCAATTCCAGGTCTCATTTTCAGCAAATACAACATCTTTACTGATCATGATTTTCTTGCTGTTTGGATCATAAAGCCTATATGCTTTAGATTCCTCACTAATGCCAAGGAATATACATTTGATGCTCTTATTATCCAACTTCTTCCTATTATTGTCAGGCACATGCATGTAAGCAACACAACCAAAAATTCTAAGATGTTCCACTGAAGCTTTCACCTCACTCCAGGCCTCCTCTGGTGTTTTGTCCTTGACTGACACAGTAGGGCATCTGTTCAGTATATAAAAGGACCATTTTATTGCCTCTGGCCAGAATTGCTTCTGCAATTTGGCCTCATTCATCAAGCTTCTTACCATATTCATGACTGTTCTATTCCTCCTTTCTGCCACCCCATTTTGTTGTGGGGTGTAAGCAGCTGTAAGCTGTCTCCTAATCCCATGCTCAGCACAATATTCAGTGAATTCATTCGAATTAGATTCTCCACCCCTGTCTGTTCTTAGGCAGCTAATTTGGCATTGTGATTCCTTTTCTATCATCATTCTAAATCTCTTTAGGTTTCAAAGGCAGCTGATTTTTCTGTTAGAAAATAGACCCACCCCTTTCTACTAAAGTCATCAATGAATGAGATAAAATACCTCTTCTTGCTGTTTGATTCAGGCGTGATTGGACCACAAATATCTGAATGAAACAGCTCCAATTTCCTTGATGCCCTCCAGTTACTTTGCTTTGACATAGCCTCTCTATGTTACTTTCCCACTTGGCACTCTGAGCATATGCTGTCATTGTTCTTAAGTTCTGGCCGCCCTCTAACCATTTCTTTCTGCTGAAGCAGCTTCAAACTATTGTAGCTGAGATGACCAAACCTCGTGTGCCATAACTCTGTCACACTGTCACTGGTTGCTTGAAGACAAACCGGAAGAATTGGAGTTGCCATGACAACAAACATCCTATTCTTGGCCATGATTCAAGTCATTATTAGCCCTTTCTCCTTGTGGTATATTTTGCATTTATCATCATCAAAAATCACCTTGAGTTTCTTCCGTTGTAACTGTCCAATACTCAAAAGATTGTCCTTCAAGTTTGGGATGACATATACCTCTGTGATAACTTGAATTCTCCCTTCACTCTTCAATCTGACACTGCCTTTGCCCATCATGTTGATTCTTGAATGATCACCCAACTTAACTGTTTCTCTATAGCTTTCATCCAACTCAAAGAGCCATTCTTTGATACCACACATGTGGTTGCTGCAACCGGAGTCAAGGAACCACGCTCTTTCTTCCTCTGTGCCCTGCTCAACACCACGTGCCATCAACAACATCTCTTCTTCATCATCAAACCCAGCGTAATTGGCTATCTTTTCTTCAAGACTTGGACATTCGTATTGAAAATGTCCAAGTTTGTGACACTTGTAGCATTCTAAATTTTCTTTCGAGCCCTGTCTACCTCTTCCTCTTCCAGCACCTCTACCTCTGACAGCACCTTTACCTTTCCCAGCACTTGTGCTCTTCAAAGCTTGCTCTTCTTCCCTTTGCCCTTTCATGCGTACCTCCTCGACAACCAGACTACTTTGCAGACCATCAATGGAAAGTTATTCCACATCGTTGGACTGAACAATTGAACACACCACATAATTGAACTTGGGTGTCATTGACCTCAGAATCTTTTCAATAACCACAGTTTCTGGCATCCTCTCACCGTGGCTTTTCATCTTGTTCGCAATTACCAGAGTTCTTGCGAAGTAGTCACTGATCGTCTGGCCTTCCTTCATTCCCAACAGTTCAAATTCGCGCCTCAGAACTTGCAACTGTGCTTGCTTGACCTTTGTTGAGCCTTGATACTTCTGCTTTAGCGAATTCCATATCCCCTTCGACGTATCTGCATCCAAGATCGTCTCAAGAACCCCTCGTTCAATCGCTTGAAAGAGATACTTTTTCGCTTTCAAATCTTTCAACCTCGCTTCATCAACAGCTTTCTTGTGTTCTGGTGTTGGATTGCTTCCAAGAGCCGGAACTCCATTCTCCACTATTTCCCAGTATTCTTTAGATCTCAGCAGATTATCCATCAATCGAGCCCAATGTTCATAATGGGCATCAAGCTTAGGGATTGCCGGTTGGATGAAATTGTTGTTCTCCTTCTCCGCCATTTGTCGATCTTTTAGTCACCGTGAGTCTGCGGTTCGCGTTTCTTGATTCGCCCCAGGCCCCGTTCGGAGCTCTGGTACCAATCGTAAGAGTAACTATTCTAACTGAAAGTTGTTAATGGCAACTAACTGCTTGATTATTCATTGATGGTAGTACTTATACAAGCTAAGTCAGTTTCAGCTCATTACAAGTTAACAGTATGCTGGGCTGAGTAATATTTACACATATAATGGGCTGGACTAAAATGAAGGGTATTGCTTTTCCCACACCCCCTCCTACTCGAAACACACCCCATAAGGGTGTGAAAAGACCAAAAGGCCAGGCCAAACCTCTTTTTTTTCACGAATTTTCACCTGTTCGAACACGGGCATTCGAACAGGTTCGAATGACATCGTTCGAGTGTGTTAAATTTTGACTTCACACCCTTTTGGGCGTTTTTCACCTGTTCGCATGAGGTCATGCGAACCTGTTCGCATGACCTCGTTCGAACACATTCGAACGACATCGTTCGAGTGTGTTAAATTTTGACTTCACACCCTTTTGGGCGTTTTTAAACTGTTCGCATGAGGTCATGCGAACCTGTTCGAACAAGGTCGTTCGAACAGTCATAAAACACGTCCTCGCAGCGTCTCACGCGAGGTTATTTTTGGAATAAAATTTGTTAAGGGGTGTGAAAGAGTAGGAGGGGGTGTGGGAAAAGCAAAACCCAAAATGAAACATAACCAGGCCCAAAACTACCAACAAATACAATAAGAAGCCCACTAACAGGAAGTTGGTTTCATATTTGGGAGGGATATAAAGATAAGATTGTGCCTCTCAATTTGTTTCAGGGAAGCTACCATGGGTACAATATCGTGAAGTTCCAGATGGTGAACATTTAATTTTATGCCGCAAGGGCTTGTGTGCTGTGAAGTACCGACACGTACATAGACACCAGACACGAAATAGACACAGATACGTAGACACCGATTTTAATTTGAAAAATACCAGTAATTGAAGTGTCTCTGTCGATGTTGGTGTCCGATACGATACGTGTTGGATACTGGACACGTCTTCAACCAGAAGTGTCGGTGCTATAAAGCTTGTGTGAGGACATTTATTTATTTATTTATTTTATAATCAATATTTTAGGGGGTGGAAAATGGGGATAAAGCTCCGGTTCAAGCACGGTAAACTTCAAACTCTTTGTCAAGCTCCGAGGATCAAGCACTGGTGGTATCTTTCGAAATGCCTCGAGGGATTTCGCATAAGCTGGATCGTTGCTCAATTCTGGAGGCGGAGTTGCAGTCTATTTATCATGGGGTGTATATAGTGTGGGGTAGAGGATATCACAACTTTTGCAGTGGAATCAGATAGGTATGGGGCTATTGAGTTGTTTAAAGTCAGTACTTCTGACTTGCATCCTTTGGATTAGTTAATCAAAGGGATTAAAAGCATCACTAAACTACTCAGGATAAGATTAGCTTGAAGCATATTTTGAGAGAGACTAATAGGCCTACTGATTGGCTAGGTAAAATTAGCCTTACTAGTGACTTAGTTTTTGTATTTTTGATGGCGTTTCTACCTCTCATAACAGTTTTATGATCGCTGATAAGAGAGGTTTGTTGATTCATCTTGGGTAGTTGTTTTGGGCTTTAATGTTGGAGTTTTCCATACACACCACACACACACGCACTGAGAGAGAGGGAAGAAGATGTAACTGAAATCGGTTAACAGTAAACTGAAAACACAGTGTTATTATTGCATCACTGTGAATGATGCTTATATACTCAGTCCATGTAAGCATGCTGAGTCAGCAAACAATAGTAAACATACAACTGAATGAAAGTGTAACTTCGACTCCCTCACTTCGACAGATCAGTTCTGTGAGTCGAACTAGCAGGTGTCGAACTAGATTACTTATTTAACACACCCCCCTTAAGCTAGTTTCTATCACAAACAAACAACAACAAAATACAGCAAAATCTATCTAAGTAAACGTATTACAATCAACCACATTCAGCATGCTCCTTAGCCTTTTGAATGTCTCTGCCTTCACTGCCTTGGTGAACAAATCTGCTGCCTGCATATCCGATCTGCAGTAGCTCAGCTTCAACCTTCCTTTTGTGACTTGATCTCTTAAAAAATGATAGCGTGTCTCTATATGCTTCGGCCTTCCATGTGCCACTGAATGTTTGGCCAAGCTAATTGCAGATTTGTTATTCACATATAGCTCCACAGCACCTTCCTTCTTGATCATCAGTTCTTGCATCAAATTGTCAAGCCAGATTGCTTGACAGGCTCTCATTGAAGCTGCAATATACTCAGCTTCACATGAGGACAATGCCACAACTGATTCCTTCTTTGAACTCCATGAGATGGGACCTGTGCCAAGCAGAAACACAGAGCCAACAGTGCTCTTTCGATCAGATTTGTCACCTCCCCAATCTGCATCAGTGAAGCCATAGAGACACTTCTCATTGTCTCTGCATTTACTGGACAACAGAATTCCATATGCCATAGTGCCTTTGACATATCTTACGATTCGTTTTGCAGCAGCTAGGTGTGATGTTCTAGGTCTGCCCATAAGTCTGCTAATCAGACCTACACTTAAACTGAGGTCAGGTCTGGTGTTGCAGAGATATCTCAGTGCCCCAACCACCTGTCTGAACTCTGTAGCATCCACCTCTGGTTCATCAGCATCTTTGTCGAGCCATAGCCCTGCCTCTACTGGTGTTTTGACACTGTTGCAGTGTAGCATATTGAACCTGTGCAGTATATCAGAAGCATACTTCTTCTGTGACAGCAACATACCATCATCAGTATTTTGAAATTCAATTCCTAAGAAATAAGAGATCTCTCCTAGGTCTGTCATTTCAAAAGTATTCATCATTCTCTTCTTGAACTCAGCCACCTTAGCTTCATTGTTTACAGTAACCAATAAATCATCAACATAGAGGCATAAGATTATCACATCTCCACCATCTGACTTCACATACACCACATGCTCAGAAATACATCTCACATACCCCATGTTGATCAAGCTCTTATCTATCTTCTTGTTCCAAGCTCGTGGAGCTTGTTTTAGGCCATACAATGCCTTTCTCAATTTCAAGACTTTGTTCTCACTTCCTTGTTTCACAAAACCTGTTGGTTGTTCGACATAAACCTCCTCTTCCAATTCTCCATTTAAGAAGGCAGATTTTACATCAAGTTGATGTATCTTCCACCCTTGCATACTTGCATGAGCTACCACAACTCTCACAGTTTCAAGTCTTACAACGGGTGCAAAGACCTCTTCATAGTCAACACCATATCATTGTAGGAAACCTCTAGCCACCAATCTTGCTTTATGCTTCACCACTTCACCTTTAGGATTTACTTTCACTTTGTATATCCATTTCACACCTATTGCTTTCTTTCCTTTGGGCAATTCGACCAATTCCCAAGTCATGTTCTTCTCTATAGATCTGATCTCCTCTTGCATAGCTTCCAGCCACTTAGAATTTTTTATTGCTTCCTGCCAAGTTACTGGTTCTGTCTTAGCAAGAAGTGCAAAGTGCACTATATCACCTTCATCATTGAGTGCACTATCAGTCATTACCTCACAATCACTTAGCCTTGTAGGAACCTGCCTTTGTCTCAGTGATCTTCTTAGTATTTCTGGACTACCTTCTTCACCATCATTCTCTTCGACAGGCTCAGTTTCACCTTCCAGTTCTAACTCTGCTTCACCAACAGGCACCTCAAACTGTTCGACAGTAGTGGAACTCTCTCCCTTGTCACTCCACTTCCATGTCTTCCCCTCATCAAACACCACATCTCTACTTATCACAATTTTATTATTCACAGGATTCACTAACTTGTAACCTCCAGTCGAATGATAGCCTACCATAACCATCACTTCTCCTTTATCATCTAACTTTGTTCTCTGCTGGTCAGGCACGTGTCTATAGCAAACAGACCCAAATATTATGAAGTGTGATACATTTGGCTTGGCACCTGTCCAAGCCTCCTCAGGGGTGATATTCTCCATTCTCTTTGTTGGACTCCTATTAATGATATATGCAGCAGTATTAACAGCCTCTCATCACCATCTCTTTGGCATATTCTTACTTTTTAACATGCTTCTCACCATATTAAGCAATGTCCTGTTTTTCCTCTCAGCCACTCCATTATGTTGAGGAGTGTATGGAGGTGTGATCTCATGTGTTATTCCTTCAGCTTCACAGAATTCATTAAACTCAGTATTTACATACTCCCCACCCTCATCAGTTCTTAGCACTTCTATGTTCTGTCCACACTGTTTTTCAACCAGGACTTTGAATTTTTTGAATACTCCTAACACATCATTCTTCCTCCTAATCAAATAAATCCAAAGCTTCCTAGTGAATTCATCAATGAATGTAACAAAATACTTGTTACCTGCGGGAATTTCATGCTGTATTGGACCACACACATCTGAAAAAATCACCTGCAGCTTTCTCTTTGATCTACTTGGCACACTTGGATTGAAGGAACCTCTAGGCATCTTGCTCTCCACACACTCTGCACATACATCCTTTGGAACATGGATATGAGGCAGACCTTTCACAACTATCTTGCTCTACATCCTGTTCAGATCACCAAAATTCAAGTGTTCATATCTGAAATGCCACAGCCACTCTTCCTTGTCCACTCCTGTGGCTAAGCACGGTTGCATCAGCACACCCAATTCGATCTTAAATGTCGTGTTCTTGGAGAGAGTTGCCTTTATCAACAGCCTCTGTTCAGTGTCATACACATTAATAGCATTGTCTTCCAGCACTATCCTATATCTCTTCTCCAATAGCTGTCCAATACTCAGCAAATTGCTCTTCATCCCTGGCACATACAGTACACTAGAAATGAAGCAAAGTGAACCATCCTTCTTTCTTATCATCACCTTCCCCACACCTTCCACCTTCATGGTTCTATCATCAGCAAACCTTACTCTACTCTTGATTGAGAAATCAAGTTCAACAAACCAGTCTCTCCTCCCTGTCATGTGTGTTGAGCAACCTGTGTCTAGAAACCAGTGCTCACCACTCTCACCTTCCTCCTTAGTTGTCACCATTTGCATTATTTCATCACTGCTCTCTGTCTCCTCAATCACCATCAACAGAGATTCCTCCTTCTCTTCCTCTTCTTCAGCCATTTTAGCATCATTGCCATCAACATTGCTATAGCACTCATCAGCAAAATGTCCATATTTCTCACAGTTATAACACTGTATATGGCTCTTATCAAATCTTCTCCCTCTTCCTCTAGAACCTCTACCACCTCTACCTCCTCTTCCTCTATAGCTATCACTACTACTACTTCCTTGCTCATTACTGTTACTGTTATCACTATTGTTTGATTTACCAGAGTTTGAGTTATAAGAATTATCTCTTCCTCTTCCTCCTCTGTAATTGTTTCTGCCTCTACCACGTCCTCTTTGATTTCCACCAGTTTTGTTGCCTGTTTGTACTGCTAAAGCTTGCTCAGTGCCAGGCTTCACCATCTTCTTCTCATTCATTCTCTGCTCATGCGCTTCAAGAGATCCTTGAAGTTCTTCTATCGTTATTGTTGATAGATCTTTCGCCTGTTCAATCGCCACCGTGATGTGATCGAAACGTGAAGACACAGATCGCAAAATCTTCTCTACAACTGATTCATCAGACAACGTTTCACCACAATACATCATCTGATTCGTCATAGTTTGGACTCTAGTGAAATACGCAGCAATCGATTCACTCTCCTCCATTCCTAGCAGTTCATATTGTCTTCTTAGGGTTTGAAGTCGCACCTTCTTCAATTTCTGATCTCCGGCGTAGGAATTCGCGAGAATGTCCCACGCTGCTTTTTACGTCTCAGATCTAGCAATCTTCTCAAAAATTGCAGGACTCACACACTGATGGAGGATGCACAAACCTTTCCAATCCTTCTTCTTCGATTCTCTGTAAGTTGCTTGTTGCGCAACGGTTGCGTTCGCCGGTAACGGAGCTAGTCCGTTCTGCACCAAATCCCACACATCCTGATAACCAATGATCGCCTTCATCTTCATACTCCACTGGTCGTAGTTTCTTCCGTCGAGGATCGGAAAGTTCGCCGGAAAATGGCCGTTCATCGTCATCGCAGTTTACTCTCACCGTTGAGACTTCACTCGTCTTCTCACACTGGATTCACTCTCGAAAAACTTCAACAATCACGCTCTGAATACCATTTGTTGGAGTTTTCCATACACACCACACACACACGCACTGAGAGAGAGGGAAGAAGATGTAACTGAAATCGGTTAACAGTAAACTGAAAACACAGTGTTATTATTGCATCACTGTGAATGCTGCTTATATACTCAGTTCATGTAAGCATGCTGAGTCAGCAAACAATAGTAAACATACAACTGAATGAAAGTGTAACTTTGACTCCCTCACTTCGACAAATCAGTTCTGTGAGTCGAACTAGCAGGTGTCGAACTAGCTTACTTATTTAACATTTAAGCCCTTTGTTTTCAAAAAAAAAAACTTCTGATTCTTTAAACGCATATATTTACGTTATGTAGTTCAACCCTTGAAGTTTGTGTGTGGACATTTGTAGGAGTATGGATAGCCGTAAATCAAATACATATTTAAACCTTTAATTGAAATCACAAGTCATAACTAACTAGCTTTTTATCGCCCACGGTAATGACCATGGACCAATCCAAAATCCAAAATCCAAATGATTGGCTGGTAATATGAGAAGATCAACCAGACACAAGCACGTAAACCAATTCTCCAACCCCACGGTTATGATGGTTAACTGACAGAGCAGTCTTTGCATGCAGCATAGAACGTGTCAACAAAAACTGAAACTGATTAAAGATGTCATCAGTTAAAGTTTCTGTCTGTCTCTCCTTCCTTCTTTCATCTGGTGCAGGTCATAGCTTACTTTACTCCTTTTCTCTCACTCATTCTCTTTTTCAGAATTCAGACCCCCTCTCTCTCTCTTGCTGTTTTGTAAGGTACCTAAACTAAACACATCTATTCTCTTGCATTCTACTGTATGATTTTGTTTCTCTCCTTTCCCTTCATCTGATTCCTTCATGTAGATCACATTGATCAGATGCATGTTTGCATGTTGCAAGTTGTAAGTGATGCATATGCTGATGCAATTCATAATTTCATATCATCTTCCTATCATCTTAATTATATGATCAATTATGCCAATTATCTATTAAATTGTCCAGAAATGAGTTTCTTTTTGTTTTTTCAAATTATTCCTAATTATATATTTTCTCCTTATTAGGGATTAAGTGCTTTAAATCTGAGAATCAGAATCATCACTGATAGCCCCAAATTTTTGCGGTGTTTACGTAAGCATTTTTTCATTTTTTACAATAATAAATGTTAGTTTAATTTGGAGACAAAACTGTTATTTCTCAAAGATTAGCACATTGATTAACACAGATGGCTCTACAACAAACTGATCAAGAGGCACCATTGCAAGAACAAGACCCAACATTTTCTCAACTAAGCAAACAAAACTCAATATTCTCACTTACACTTGATGAGTTCCAATGCAAAAGTGGAAAAAATTTCGGTTCCCTCAACATGGATGAATTCTTTGCCAGCATTTGGAACTCCAATGACAACCAAATTAACACACAGCAACCTACACATGATGAACCTCCTCAGACTCAGAATAAAATTCTTGTAACAGAACCTATTGTTCCTCACCAAAAAGGTTCATTCTCCGTCCCTTCTCCAATTTGCAAGAAAACTGTGGATGAAGTTTGGTCTGAGATACATAAAAACAAACCACAGCAAAATTATCTTGGCATAAATGAGAGACTCAAGAAACAACAAACACTTGGGGAAATAACTTTAGAGGATTTCTTAATAAAAGCTGGTGTAGTACAAGAATCATCTTCACCTCAAATTAGAACTACAATTCCATTTCATAATCAGACTTGCAATGCTTCAAGTAATAGACAACAACTGAGTGTGGGTTATGGATTGAGGTCTGCAATGGGGGCAGGATTTTCGACACAAAGTGTCTCTAGCAATGGTTTTGTAAATCCAACATACCAAATGTCTTCACAGTGTAACAACTTAGGAGTACAGGATTGTGCTGTGGAGAAATGTCAAAGCTTGCCTGAGTCATCAGGCAGGAAGCGGATAATTGATGGTCCTCCTGAAGTGGTCGTGGAGCGAAGGCAACGAAGAATGCTGAAAAATCGAGAATCGGCTGCACGTTCTCGAGCAAGAAGACAGGTTTCGTGCTCATACTGTTTGTTATACTTAATTTGATCAATATGCATAGTAATCATTGCATCTATTCAAATCGTCTTTTTCACTAATAAACTATCTTTCGTTGCGAAAGTCATGGTTTAAATTGTTGTATCAGTCCCGATCCTTGATATTGTGGTCAATTTGGCTAATGCAGCCTCAATCGCGGTTGCACTATGGTCGCGACGACATAAAAAACCATAATGTTGCGGCCCAGATTGCAGTGGCGAGGTTTATTTGATAATCTCGATGAGATTATTAGTCTTGAAAGTGCAATGTTTGCAAGACTAAGATTTGTGCATGTTGTTACTTAGATATCATTATCAATTAGCAGAAATACATCATTCTTGTGGATAGTGTTATCCTGAATTTGAGGTCCTTTCCCTTATGGTAAAATGTTCTAATGCAGGCATATACGGTAGAGCTAGAAGCAGAGCTGAATCTGCTAAAAGAAGAGAATGACAAGCTAAAACAAATTCTGGTAGACAATACTGAAATTGGATATCCTGTTGTTATTTTCTTTCTTTCTTTCTTTTTTATGATTTGACATGTTTTCTGATGCTTAACATATTTTGTGTCTATTTAAATTTGATATAGGCTGAAGCAGAGCGCAAGAGGAAACAAGAGGTCAGTGATTATATTATTCAAATATGAATTGCCACTGATATGAGTAGAGTTAATTAATATTATGTATATCATGCTTTTATATTATGTATATCATGCTTTGCAACAGATTTTCCAAAGAAAGCCTTCAACAAAGACTCAAAAGGGGATAGAAAAATTGAGGGCAATAAGGAGGCCTATAAGTGCAACATGGTAAATAAAGGTCAACCATAAGAACTGAAAAATTTAGCATATACATGTGAAGAAAATAATGTGTCTGTATTCCCTAAGAGATATCTCTAGCGCTTAACTACTTTTGTTTTACATCCGGATATAGACAATTGAGAAAAATACTGACATATTTCTGCTGCATACATATATAGTTCATAAATATTTCAAGAATGGGGGAGCTGTAATACCCCAATTTCCAATTTTGTCCGCCCAAGTCAAAAAAACATTTTTTAGAAAAATGGAAGCAATAAGGTAATTCATAATGTGTGGAAAATAGTGGATTGGTGCATTTGTGTATTCGTCCCCTATTTCGCATTTTTATTTGAATTACGCGCGCACGCCAGTAGTAACTGCGTGAGCTGCCCTGTGCCCTCGTCATTTGGCACGTGTCTGTATTTTCATCAAAAAAGGGCCATTTATCGATCATTATTAATTATTGGCACCCAAAAACATTTTTCTTAATTTTTAGGAATTTTAGGAAATAAAATAGTGCATATTTTTGCATTTTTGGGAATTTAAATAAAAGCGAATTAATTATTTTTGGACCAAGACCAGGTCAAGGACGTGGCATACATGTTACTCTACCAAGGGTAATTTTTGTATAATTTTTGAAAAGAAAGTCCTAGTCCAAAATAATTAAAAATGCATTTTCTCCATTTTTAGTGCATAAAAAACCCAAAAAAGACCATTAAATATTCCCCAATTACAAAATGACAATTTTTATTGCCTAGAATAATTAGAGGGAATATTTTATGGTCTCAAAAATATGTGACACTTTTTAATAGGTGCACCTTCACTTCCATGCCCAAAATTCAAAAACTCAAAAAGAAGGAAGTGTCCTCAATAAGACAAAAGACAAAAAACAAGTTTTTTTCCTCTCTCTCTCTCTCTCCCCCCACAATTTCGAAATCCTCTCCCCCCCCCCCCCACAATTTCGAAATTCCTTCTCTCTCTCCCTCTCACAAAATTCTTCCACACTCTTCTATTGTACTATTATTCCTTATCTTGAAGGAATATGCCTTGTACCATCCTTAAACCTTCTCCTTTGGTGCATATCACCAATTCTCACTCACTCTCATGAAGATTCATGCCCTCTTTGGTAAATAACCCCACCCTCTCACACTCACCTCTTCACAAAAAATACAAAATTACTTTTTTGGTAACATTTCATCTCAATTATACCTTTAACCCTATTTTTACCCCACATCACATATTCCCAAAATAGGTTTTTCTTTTCACACAAATTCTCTCTCTCTTTCTCTCCTTATGCGCATAGTCACTCCCTTCCTCACTCTCTATTTTGTGTTTTCTCCCTATCCTTAATCAATGTGATAAGTGATCTCAACCCTTCATTCAAAATTCAAAATTCAATCCTATAGCACTTCTCAAGAACAATGACCAAAATGACCCCTTTGCTTGGTGCCCAAGTTCAATTATTCATTTCCATTTATTTTCAGCTGATTATTAATTCATTTTTATTGCTTGATTACCATTTTAACCCTAAACCTAATCCCATTCTATACATAGCTTTGAATTCTCTATCGCACCAGGAGATACGTAGGAGCGAGAGGCTAACTCTCGTCAAGCGCCAAAAATAAAAATTTTCATTAAGTCTTCTCATTCCTTTTTTTCAATAAAGAAGCAAATCTAAGTATTTTCCAAATCAACACTTAAAACCACACGTTTAGTTAAAGGTTCACTTTCGGTAGAAAGGAGGTGTGGGGTGCTAATACCTTCCCCATGCCTAACCGACCCCCGAACCCAAATTTTCCGGTTTCCAAAAGGCCATTGCTTTCCAAAAAAGGTTGTTTTCAATGTTTTACCTTAAAAAATATTGGTGGCGACTTCATTGTTTTAAAAAAGTTGTAAACAAAGAAAGATCCCCTCAGGGACTTTTTCGGGCGCAACAGCAAGACAAAGGGAGTATAAATTACTAGGGGGCATTCCCTTCACCTCTCACTCCACTCAACTTTGGGGAGGTTTATTCATTGCCCACCCCGTTCATATATCACCATCAGTTCATAACCATCACCATAACTCTGTCGCCTTTCACAACCCCACTCAAAGAAACCATTTGAAATGTCATTCGAAAGTGGGACAAGTGTGTTCCCATTCCTTCACCTCATTCATTCCTACAAAACCTCACCGGGGCAATCTCTCAACTCACTATCCTAAACAAGGCCTTGTCATCCTAATTGGGGCAGCTTTGTCCTTGTTATGATTGGGGCAACATCAAACTTTATGGGTTGAGACAAAATCTCTTTTGCTCCATTTTTCATTCCCAATTCATCATCTTCTACACCCCTAGTTGTTGTCATCACTAGACAGGGGCAAGCTATTCACTCATCAAAGACCTGAATTGGGGCAATCTTGTATCTCTTGATCCCTCATGAGCTTCGGCAATAACCATGCCTGTCATTCCTTCACTTGCCATAAATGTCCATGCCCTAAACCAATTCCCAGTTAACTGACTCATTCATTCACATTTGCACTCCTATGCATGCTTACTAGACAATGCTTCAAAAGAAAGAACACAAGTTGTTTACGTGATATCTAAAATTCAGTCATCATGGAAAGAAAGAGAAAAAAAGTGAGGTTATTTGTAAATAAAAACCTTGAGAACACCGGAGTTTGAATCAAATTCAATTTTTCAACAGAATGGTCAATAATCATCTCAATTCCTTGCATCCAAAGTCTCGCATCTCATCATCACAAAAATGTTTACCTCATGCATCTAGACATTTCAATCTATTCATTATAGCATAGGCATCAAAGCATTACATTTGCATCTTCACATTTTGTGCATTCATCACATAGCAAAAAGAAAAAACGTTCCACGTCAGTTGCACCATATTAATACTTGCATTTCATAGAGGAAAATAGTAAAGAAGAAAAAGCAGAAATCTTTTCATTGCATTGGCATCATATTAATGTTCGCACTTCATAAAAAGGAAAAGAACAAAATCATTGCATGTCATTCATCATTACATTTTGCATCAGATATTTCATAGAAAAAGCAAAGAAAGTAAAAAGAAAACAAAGAAAAGAAACCACAAAAGCAACACAAAAGCATTCCATGTCATTCACCATTCCACAAGATACTAATCATTGCATGCGCCATTGCATCATCAAAATTCTTCAGACCATTAGATCAATACAGACATATGTTGACCCACAAACCAGACCTTTGTGTCCATAATTCAAAGCTACTCCCTTGATCCCAGGCGATCCACATTTCATGTCTTCTCATTCATTGCTTTTTCATTAGCACATCCAGTGTTGACTCTCACTTGCAAACTCCAAACAAACAACAAAAAGAACAGAAACATTCCCTGTCATCCAGCATTCCATATCATTCATCATTTCATAAGCATTCCTTTGTCATTCAATCCTCAAACATTAAAGCGGTGCATTTGCATCATATTAACGTTAGCATTTCCATAAAATAAAAAGAACAAGAATCATTGCATCAAACATCAGAGCATCGCATCATATTAATGTTTGCATTTCATAGAAGAAGCAAAAAAGAAACAAACAGAAGTTAGAACAGGAGCATTCCATTCATCAAAGCATCAATCACCGCATACACTTGCATTCAAACATCCAAGCATTATGTTGATAGTTGCATTTCATAAACTACAAAGAAGAAGCAAATACAAAAGAACAAAAGCATTCCATAATATTCAAGACATCAATCATGGCATATGTTTGCATTACATGTGTCATTCATTGCATTGCTAAGCAAAATGCGGACGAACACAAGATGTTAATCCTCATGCCTAGTTCAAAGAATCAGCACTTCAAGTGTCAGTCTTCAATCTAATTCTCAAGTCAGTAATCCTGGACTTGTCAGTCTCAAAATCTCATTCCCAGTCGCTCCTTCAGTTCGGAGTTCAAATGCTCTTTCAGTTTAGAGTTCAGTCGCTCCTTCAGTTCGGAGTTCGAATGCCCTCGGGTCCCAAATGGTTCATTAAAAGCACGCTAAGTGTTCATCCTCATTTACTGCTTCCTTATCAGCACGCAAGTGTTCATTTACTGCTTTCTTTATAGCAAACCAAGCATTCATCATCATTGCATCAGACATCAAATCAATTTTCAAAATACAAAATCATTTTCAAAAAATAGGAGACTAAGTCGAATGTACATTTGAAATAGTCATCACGATAGGACACTTGAATTGATCACTCAAGAATCTTAAGGTCCCTATGCCAAAAAAAAAGGTCAGGCCAAAAGAAGAACTTCAAGAATGTTCCACCACATTCATCATTACACCAAAATCATAGCATTGCATGCACATGCATAACATGCCCTTGCATAACATGCACCCATTCTCCATGCACTATTCCTTGCATCAACTGACGTATGCAGGTACCTCAACTCAGTGCGGTAGCATTGACCATTTCAATCAATCAATCAACAGGATTTGCGAATCCCTTCAGGACCCATGTGTCCCTTCAAAAGCAGACTCCACCTCGTATTCGAGCTACGGTTTGCGACTTCGTTTATTACCCAGCGCTAGTGAGCTCATTTCAGTTCAGATCACGTCGTTATCGAGCATCGGCGAATCATCCGACCCAAGGTCCTTCAGTATAGTTCAAATCAAAAGTCCAAACAACGACTTTGAACACTACCTTCATGTCACTAAGTCATCTCTGAGCATGACAGATCTTCAGACTCCATGTCCTTCAAGACTAGCTGTGTCAGCCTAAGGCACGGCGTACGTCCTTCGAGGTAAAACATATCGGTCCCACAACTTGATATTGAACTTCAGGTCGCTCGAAAAGGCCACCCTCAGAGCTCAGGTGCTCCTTCAAAGCCCATGTGCAAACTCGGATCGTGCGCGTTTCGCTAAAAGGCTTTAGGCAGCCTCCAGTGTCGGCTTACTGTAGGCCGGTACCTCCTTTACTGCTTTCTTTACCGCTTTCCCCAATTTACTGCTTTCCCGTTAATGCGATAAGTGTTAACCCCCTTTCTCAAAAGGAAAATAACAAAAAGAAAATTTGAACTTTTCTGAAGCGGACAAAATTAGTATTATTTCTATATCTTTATTTCCATTTCACCAACAAATATGAAAAGGCCAATTCATATTTCTTGGCGAAATGTGAAATAAAGAGGGGCAGCTGTAATACCCCAATTTTGGAAAGAGCTAGCGTCTTCCTTTATTGTAGAACGGAAGCTTTACCGTTCCAGTTTTTGGGTATTCCGACTGGTGCAAATCCTAGACGGGAAGTTACTTGGAGCCCCGTTCTTGCTGCGCTTAGAAAACGTTTGGCTTTGTGGAAGGGTCGTTTCTTGTCGATTGGTGGTCGGGTTGCTCGCATCAACTCCGTCTTGAATAGCATCCCTCTATACATGCTATCATTCTATAAAGCTCCGAAAGTGGTGATTAAGAAGATGATCAAAATTCAAAGGGATTTCCTTTGGGGTATCAAAGAAGTGTAATACCCCAATTTTGTCCGCCCAAGTCAAAAAACATTTTTCAGAAAAATAGAAGCAATAAGGTAATTCATAATGTGTGGAAAACAGTGGATTGGTGCATTTATGTGTGTTCGTCCCCTATTTCGCATTTTTATTTGAATTACCCGCGCGCGCCAGTAGTAACTGCGTGAGCTGCCCTGTGCCCTCGTCATTTGGCACGTGTCTGTATTTTCATCAAAAAAGGGCCATTTATTGATCATTATTAATTATTGGCACCCAAAAACATTTTTCTTAATTTTTAGGAATTTTAGGAAATAAAATAGTGCATATTTTTGCATTTTTGGGCATTTAAATAAAAGCGAATTAATTATTTTTGGACCAAGACCAGGTCAAGGACGTGGCATACATGTTACTCTATCAAGGGTAATTTTTGTATAATTTTTGGAAAGAATGTCCTAGTCCAAAATAATTAAAAATGAATTTTCCCCATTTTTAGTGCATAAAAAACCCAAAAAAGACTATTAAATATTCCCCAATTACTAAATGACAATTTTTATTGCCTAGAATAATTAGAGGGAATATTTTATGATGCTCAAAAATATGTGACACTTTTTAATAGGTGCACCTTCACTTCCATGCCCAAAATTCAAAAACTCAAAAAGAAGGAAGTGTCCTCAATAAGACAAAAGACCAAAAACAAGTTTTTTTTCCTCTCTCTCTCTCTCTCCCCCCACAATTTCGAAATCCTCTCTCTCTCTCTCCCCCCCCCCCCCCCACAATTTCGAAATTCCTTCTCTCTCTCCCTCTCACAAAATTCTTCCACACTCTTCTATTGTACTATTATTCCTTATCTTGAAGGAATATGCCTTGTACCATCCTTAAACCTTCTCCTTTGGTGCATATCACCAATTCTCACTCACTCTCATGAAGATTCATGCCCTCTTTGGTAAATAACCCCACCCTCTCACACTCACCTCTTCACAAAAAATACAAAATTACTTCTTTGGTAACATTTCATCTCAATTATACCCTTAACCCTATTTTTACCCCACATCACATATGAGCCTCCATTCCCAAAATAGGTTTTTCTTTTCACACAAATTCTCTCTCTTTCTCTCCTTATGCGCATAGTCACTCCCTTCCTCACTCTCTATTTTGTGTTTTCTCCCTATCCTTAATCCATGTGATAAGTGATCTCAACCCTTCATTCAAAATTCAAAGTTCAATCCTAAAGCACTTCTCAAGAACAATGACCAAAATGACCCCTTTGCTTGGTGCCCAAGTTCAATTATTCATTTCCATTTATTTTCAGCTGATTATTAATTCATTTTTATTGCTTGAGTACCATTTTAACCCTAGACCTAATCCCATTCTATAAATACCTCTCATATTCACTCATTCCTAACTTTTGGCTCATTCTCTCCTACACTAAAATTAGCACACCACTCTCCTCTCCTCCCTTCTCTCCTCTTGGCCGAAGCTACACCACTCTCCTCTCCTCCATTTATTTTATTTTTCTTCATCCAAACACCACCAATCCATCTCCCCTTCATCCCTCTCTCACATACTACTTCCATTCTCCACTAAAATTCAAGAACCTTCATCAAGAGGGGGTGACCTTCATTTTGGGCGTGGGTTCTTTGTTGGTGTCTTTGGTTGATTTGTGTTCTTGCTCTCCATTTCTTGCATAATTTAGCTAGGATCTAAGGTATACTCTAAAACCCTTGCATCATCTTCAACCTTTTTGCATTAAAACCCATTTTCCTCTTCACTTTTCATTTCGCATATCATTATCATTTTGTTTAAAATGTAGTTTGTTGTTGTTGGTGAGAGGAGCCTTAAACACTATTGACAAGCACTTAGGGAGGCTTGGGTGTTTAAGGTGCCTCTCACCCTTGAATAATTGGTTTCATGTTGTTTTGTGTTAATTTCTTGTATTTTTTGTGAAATAAAATGTGAATCCATGCTTTGTTTGGTTCGCGTACTATGATTAATGTGTTCTTAAGCTAATTTTGTTGTTCCTCTTTGCTTGATGATGTACAATCTTGGCATTGGTATTTGATTTTGGTGTTAAATGTTATTTTCAATATATTTCACTTGCAAATAATTGTTGATGATCTAGCAAGATGATTCCTACTTGTGCTTTGTGCACTTTATGTTAAGTAGTTGAAGATTGCTAGATGTGATTCAACCTTGTTTATGTGTTCTTTTATTTAGTCTCATTTTAATGTGCTTATTGTTAATGGTGGATGATCTAGCAAGATGATTCCTACTTGTGCTTTGTGCACTTTATGCTAAGTAGGTGAAGATTGCTAGAAGTGATTCAACCTTGTTTATGTGTTCTCTTATTTAGTCTTATTTTAATGTGCTTATTGTTAATGATGGATGATCTAGCAAGATGATTCATACTTGTGCTTTGTGCACTTTATGCTAAGTAGTTGAAGATTGCTAGATGTGATTCAACCTTGTTTATGTGTTCTCTTATTTAGTCTTATTTTAATGTGCTTATTGTTAATGGTGGATGATCTAGCAAGATGATTCCTACTTGTGCTTTGTGCACTTTATGCTAAGTAGTTGAAGATTGCTAGATGTGATTCAACCTTGTTTATGTGTTCTTTTATTTAAGTCTTGTTTTAATTTGCTTATTGTTAATTGTGGATGATAGGCAAATTGATTCTCACTAGTGCCTAGTGCACTTTTCTCAAAGTGAGAGGATTGCTCTATATGATTCAACTTTGTTTATGTGTTCTTTTATTTAAGTCTTGTTTTAATTTGCTTATTGTTAATTGTGGATGATAGGCAAGTTGATTCTCACTAGTGCCTAGTGCACTTTTCTCAAAGTGAGAGGATTGCTCTATGTGATTCAACTTTGTTTTAATGTTTATTTATTCGTTCTTATATTCTCGTTTGATCATTGTTCATTGTTGATGATAAATCATGTGACTCCGACTTGTGCCCAGGGCATCATATTTTAAGTGGTGAAGATGGTTTTAGATGATTCAACCTTCCTCTTGTAATTTTGTTTTTTTAATGAATAAAAGATGAGATTGTAGGTTTATGGTTTAGGGTTCGTGAGGTATTGCAAGGGATAGGTTACCCAAAACCTTGATGCCCCCTCCTCTTTGATCGTGTTATTAACCTTTGGGCATTTGTTCATATTATTGATTGCAAAGGATAGGCTTACCCTAGTCTTGATGCAATTCCTTTTGTTCATGTTATTGAGAAATCATTGCTGACATGTTCACTAGCTTAACTAAGATCATTCTATGCCTGTGATCAATTGTTTAATTGCTCTTGATGCAACTTAAATGTCTTGATTTAATTGTGTGCCATCCTCTCCACTTGTATGACCTCCTAATGAAGACGTAAGCCTACTTGCTTGTTGTAGCATAGAGTCATTAGGGTAAATACACTCTTTCTTACACACACACATTTGTCTTGAGAACCTTACTTTGCATCCTTGACATTTGAATCTTTGATTGTATTGGCATGTCTAGTCTTAGTTGACGTTCAACAAATGCGTGATTGCTCGATTAACGAATGTGCTTGAACTTTATAACCAATCTTTGATAATAACTTCACTCTTTCCCAAAAACCTCTCAAACTCTTTTCTAACCAATGCAAGTTATTAGTGACTATCACCCAAAGCCTTTGCTTGTTTGATTGTCATGAACGCTATCAAGAGTTATTAGTAATGATCACTCAAAGCCTTTACTTGCTTGGTCATTATGAAAGCTTTTCCTTTTTCCAAACCCTTTCAAAAGCATTTTCATTTTCAAATTAGAACTACGTCGCTTTGATTCCCATTTGGGATACGTAGGAGCGAGTCTCGTTCTCGTCAAGCGCAGCAAATAAAAGTCATTTTAGCAATCAAAAACTAGCATTTGCGTAACAAAGAGAATCATTTCTATAAGCTAGAATCATTTTCAAACCCATCGTTGCCAGTGGTTAATCAGAACCTTTGTTCGTCTAGCCATTGGTAGCGATGTCTTTTCCCCCCAAAGAACAATAAGCGGTGATCACCCATAGCTTTTGTTAGTTTGATCATCCGTGCTAATCAATCTCTTTCGAAAACCATTTTCAAAAGAGCAAATAAAAAACGAGTTGCTACTAATAGTCAATCAGAATCCTTGTTCGTCTGACTGGCGGTGGTGACTCTCATTTTCAAGAACACTTAGCGGTGATTACCCATAACCTTGGTTAGTTTAATCATTCACTAAATGCTCGTCCCATTTCGAAAACTCACTAAAAAGATAAAAGATAAAAACCTTTTCAAAAGAAAGACAAGCCAAGAACTACGTAGCTTTGAATTCTCCATCGCACCGGGAGATACGTAGGAGCGAGAGGCTAACTCTCGTCAAGCGCCAAAAATAAAAATTTTCATTAAGTCTTCTCATTCCTTTTTTCAATAAAGAAGCAAATTTAAGTATTTTCCAAATCAACACTTAAAACCACACGTTTAGTTAAAGGTTCCCTTTCGGTAGAAAGGAGGTGTGGGGTGCTAATACCTTCCCCATGCCTAACCGACCCCCAAACCCAAATTTTCCGGTTTCCAAAAGGCCATTGCTTTCCAAAAAAGGTTTTTTTTCAATGTTTTACCTTAAAAAATATTGGTGGCGACTTCATTGTTTTAAAAAAGTTGTAAACGAAGAAAGATCCCCTCAGAGACTTTTTCGGGCGCAACAGGAGCATCTTAACACATTGACTTTTAAGTCTCAATTAATTTTTTTGTCCTTTTTTATAAAAAAAAATTAGCAGTAAACTCGTGCCTAAGTAGGGTCGCACAATAATATTTGGTACAAAGTGTTCTAAAAACAAATTTGGATAGTAAAATAAATTTGTATGTTTGTAGTCAAATTAATTATAATTACAAGCTAACATAACATTACATTCACAATTATTGCTTAAGCTAGGATGGCCTTTTGTAAGAAACAGAGTGACAAAGGTAGTTTAAAAGTGACCTTGTGTGAATGCACCGATAACTCTATTTTTACTTAAACTAGACACAATGCCCGTCCGATGGACGGGAGCCCTAGTAACGGCCAAAATAAATACGAAAAATTAGATTTTATATGGGATCAATGACATGCAACAAAATCAATATTATGGAGGAAATAAAAGATATAAACTAAAGCCAACATATTAAAGGTTAGAAGAAGTTTTACAACAAACAACAATAGAAAAATCCTTAAAGGTCCGAAGAAGTTTTACAAAATAAAATATAAAACTTTGAAGATCATCTAGTCAAGAACAATAGGATTGTCTTCAATAACTCCAGCAACATCGTGTTGAGGATGTACAACTTGTAGTGGTGGTGGTTGATTACGCATCAACCTAGGCCTTAGATGGTCCGTAGTCATTGGAATATGAATACGAAAGCATCCTCGTCTAGTATAAGTCAACTGAACCATACTACGTAATAAACGTTGAATTATGAATTCTTCTTCCGTAATAAACTTTATTATAGGACGTCGACCCGTGCTACGCACGGAAAGTGCTATTGACATGGCGAAAATGGGGAGATTTTTTCCCGATCTGAGGCTAACACAAGACTCACATTTAAAAAAGAACGTTTCTGCATTTCGTCTTCGTACTTTCAAGTATTATCCTTAAGAAAACAGCGCTACTATTTGGTACGATAAGAATCGTACGAAAATTACTTTGTTAACCTCAGTCGTGAATCACACAACACCAGTCGGGCTTGTCATTTAATATTTCGAACATTAGTTCTTCGCACTTTTAAAAGAATAATAAAATAAGTTCATACTTTTAAGTTTCATCCTTAAGAAAACAATGCTACTATTGGTACGATACGAATCGCACGAAAATTACTTTTTTAACCTCGGGCCTGAATCACACAACACCAGTCGGGCTTGTCATCTAATATTAAACATGAGTGACACCACACATAAACAATAAATGAACATTATTTATAAACCCAATTGTGTGATATTAGCACCACATGAGCTCCACACATTGACCGCCACAAATAAATCAATGGAAAACAGTATTATAGTTATAAACATAATATTACTCATAAAGAAAGTTGTTTGTGATATTTCTGGTGTTTGATTTTTCACCACACATGATTGGTGATGAGCACCACACATTCACAGCCACACAAATAAAACAATGGGAAATAATTATAAATAAAGTTAAATATATATTATAGTATTATTATTATTTGCCAGAATTTTTTTTTGGGGTTTGATTTTTCGCTACAATTACCACACACAAGCACCACACATTGATCCACAGCCACAAAAATAATAAAGCCAGGAAAAATTATTACGGCCTAAATTCTCACTTTTTTTTGACAATAAATTCTCACTCTTCTCAATTGCTATTTTTCTCATTAATATGGCTTATAAAAGAAATAGGAGGTGGTCGACTCAACTCACGTTTCTTCTTAACATTAAAACACAAACACAAAGGTAGTCACCTAAATAAAATACTACAACTAAATTAAAATACTAATTTACTAACTATACCTCAAATAATTTTTTTCCCTGGATCTCATTGCTGAAATTGTTCTCCGACAGCCAATACATGAAATAACCAAGGAATAAGAAGCTCAAAAATTGGGGTTGAAGATTTGTTTTCAATATTGAAAATGCGTATGGAACGTAATAGGTGTGGGAGTGAGACGCTCTTTTCCTTTGTTGGAAAGTGAGTGATGCACATAAGACAAAATAGGAAGGACAGCTAGTAATTAAAGCATGAAATGCAGTTGAGGGGTATTTGGAAAAAAAAACCGACAAAGGACGTTGGCGTGGGTTGATGAGGGAGAAAAAAGTGCTACATTTGGTATTGATTTTTGTTGAATAGAATTGGCACATCCATACAAGCATGGAACAGTCATTCATTGTGGAGTGGAATTCTGAGACAGTAGATGCAACGCCTTTTATGGAAAAAAAATTCTCTCTCGAGATTCTTCTTTTCTCTTTTAGTAAAATTTGGTGCCAAGTATGCTTTAAATTTTTAGGTGGAATGCATTTATTATATTTTTATTATTTTTATTTTTATTATTATATAATATTTGTATGTGTAACTATTGATTTTAAAGGTGGCCACTTTTTGTGTGGGTGGTTGTTGCTTTTAAACCTGGTAGATGAATGATGATAGGAAAACATGTTTTGCTAATAGTATGGAATACTTATAAAATACCAATTGATACACATCCTTTCTTTGTGATAGTTAGAAAGAAAGGAAAGATACACATTAGAATATCCATGTATCAGAATAGTCTTAGCAAAATATACAATAGAGAAAGTCTAATTATTAACAAAACTCTAATCAATAACAATTGGAGCATCTTCAATCAATCCTGCTGGTTCATCAAAGGCAGAGTTACGCTTGTCAACCTAGAGGGCCGGGGGATGACAACGCATAAGCGTTGGACGAAAACGGTCGGTAGACATAGGCACGTGTATTACCTTTAAATAAATTCACTTGCCTTGAATCAGATTAGCTATGTTCCAATGTGACTTCTGAATGTACTGTTTAGAATAACTGCATGATAATGAGTTAAATGAAAAAGATAGATAAAAATATAACAATAACTTTGAAGTTTGAACAAACCTTATGTCAGTCAAACTAAGGTGTATGGACAAAGCAGGAAACATATTGGGGCAAGGTATTTCAACAAAGGGTATGCTTCTGTATCTTGCCCACTCAATTCTTCCTTTGATTCACCCCGTGACAAAGAAGGCCACGGATCCCACACTCTATCAACAGCTGGTGGGAACATTGTTCCTGGGTAAGGTAAAGGGAAAACGTTGGCAAGCATTGAAGGTAAATATATGGCAGAGTTGGATAATGGTTACATATGCATTCAAGATAATTAATAGCCTGAGGAAAGAAAGACAATGGACAACCAATGTAGGAAACACCTTTTGTAGGATGGTGAATAAAAGCCAACAAAATTAAAGCACTTCCAAAATCATGGTCTAAATTCTCACTCTTCTCAATTGCTATTGTTTTATATTTATATGGCTTACAAAAGAGTTTGCCTTCCTGGTGTGGTCCAACTGCTATGCGATTTTTCAACATTAGCCTTTGGGAGGAATGTTTCCAAACCAAATAGCCTTATAGCCATTGCAGTGAACTAAAGAAATGTTCAAAAAAACTTAAGTTTATTGCACCACTTCTCAAACACCTATGCAGCAAACTACCAAACCCAAATTTTAAAAAGTTTCTTTAGAAGAAACTTTTTACACTTTAGAAGAAACTCATTTAATAATGGTTATAGCACTCATTAAAACATGATTTTAAAATTCAAATTTCTATAAAAATGACAAAAACTCTCCTCCTACAAAAAAAAATTCTAATAGAAAGTTTAAGTTCCAGAGATTTTAATACCTCCTTGTATTTCAATAAATTAGATATTACCATTAAAAAAAACTGCTGAAAAAGTTAATACACACCTGATTGCAGATTTAGTTCATTTAAGCCCAATTGCAATCTTTTCCCCTTCAACCAAAGCCAACAAAATAAAGAACAAATTGAGAGTAACAAAGAGGAAGGATACAACTTATGTATATAAACAAAAAGTCAACAGATTTACAATTAACCTGTATCATCAGTAATAAAGTAAATAAACATATCATTTAAAATTAAAAAGAATTAAAAAGAATTACAAACCATATAAACAAAAAGACGTTCTTCTCAAATACCAATCAGAATCAAAATTAGAAACAAATCATATGAAGGAGAAAAAATTAAATAGCTAGAAAATAAATGAGTCTTTATTCGAAAGCAAAACTTTAATTTAATGATGGTAACAAATACTACTTAGTACTTTAATTTAATGATGGTAACAAATACTACTTAGTACTTAACAGGAGCAAGGTTTTCAAGTTAGGGACCAAGCTTCTCATCGACGATCGGTGAAAACAAAAACTCACCTTGATGGTATGATAGTAGTTCCATCCAACGTCCGATGACAATTTTCCAAGTAAACAGTATATTTGTGCCCTTTTTGAAGCCTCAACACCCTAATTACATTGGCTCACTCATTCAGTTTCCATAACAAAAACACAATTCAAATCAATTGAAATAAATACAAAACTGTAGATGGGAAATAAAACAGAACTTACTTGATTTTCTATTCCTCTTAGTTTCATTAATACATACATAATAATAAATCTAACATTTTCAGAAAATATGAAAAATTGATTCATTGTTTCCAAAAATGTATTGTCTTTTCTCCATCACAATTATAACAAACATGTCTTCCGTTTCCTTGTTATCAAAATGAATACATAATACAGAATATGTTTTGTAAAACTAATCATACTTGCTTCAAAAAAAAACTAATCATACCCTAAAATTTCAAGTTTCAACACGCAAGCATACAAAATTCTACAGGACACCTATCATTGCACATAGATCCAACAAGAGAAGAAGCATTTATTTGAAAGGTGATTTGAGTGTGAAAGTAATAAAAAATTACCAGGAGCAACTTGGAAGAGGGACAAAGGAGGAGGGCAATCACAGATGCAAGGAGGGCAAGAGAGGTTGGAATGAGAGGTTCGAAGCTTTTTGAATCTCCAGTAGAGAGCTGGCCCACAAACGCCCAACGCTGAAACAACTGCGAAAAATACCAAACACCACCTTAACCAAACCCCTGAATCAGATCTCCCCCGTGACATCTTTCAGATCTAATTCACTAATAATTCTATTTTGTGCGGCACTCAGTGAGTGAGAGACAAGGAATGAGGTTGTTGTTTGTTCTAGCACACACTTTTTTTACTACGTGTTTTTTTGCCGATTTGAAGAAGTCATGTGATATGAATATGAACAGTGCGGTGTTTGTATTCCCACTTTCTACTTCTCATTCCTCTGTCTCACAACAACAACACTATCTTTTTATTTTATTTTATTTTTTTGGGAGTGAGAAAAACAATACCGCTGCACTTTTCTCTACTCAATGGTGGGATAAGGCCAAGTTTTTTTTGTCATAATTTGGCTCGATTAAGTCAAAATTGTCCACCTCTTACCAGTCAAACACAGATCTGATATGTTCGTTACTTCCATTACCTGCAACTGCAAGAAGCAGGGAAAAAAAAGATGGAAAAATAAAAGAAGTAAAAATAGCAGAAGATGAAGAGAAAGAGAGAGCAAGGCCGTGGAGGAAGGAAAGTCAGAGCCGAGATCTGAGAGCAGGGGCGACGTGAAGAGGACCAGCACGAGTGGTGGTTCGCGGTGGGTTCCGGCGACATAGTGTGGTGGCTGTGGGTTCGATGTGGTTTTGCGGTGTTGGAGAGAGAAAGAGATGAGTGGTGAGGTGAGAGATCGAAACCGAGGAGAGAGAGAGAGAGAGCGAGAAGGTGAGGGAGATGAGGGCGAGGAGAGAGAGAGACGTGGTTCCAGACATGGTGTTGCTGATACTTTCAATGCTTTGTTGGGGTTCAATTTATCTATGATATTTGGATGGTGGGTCAGTCAGCTTCGTGCAACTCTCCTCCACCACAAATTTCATTTGAATAAAATATAGGATTAATAAATGATGTTATTTTTGATATGACATGGTCTACAAATCCAATACGTATAAAAATACAAAAAGAAACACACAAATGGGTTGAAAAGCAAAAGGAATGCATGACGTCAGGAAACCTTTCATTTAAAAAGAAAGATTTGAAATACAGTTTATTGATAAAATAAAAAATTTACATTGCTTTTGCTTCTCCATTTTTTTGTTCTTTTTTTATGTTTTTTGATAAGCCCGTTTTTTTTGTTCGACACACATGCAAACTAATGTTCGACACTCGAGGGATCGAACCCCCACTAAAAAATCCTACCACCTATGGCGGTAAGAAACCTCTGCAAAAAAAACACTCGTAAATTTACTGAAACCACCCCAAATAGATTTATACCAGTATTTTGTAAAAAAATTGTAAAAAGGTAACTTCAAGGAGAGAGGGAGGAGAATATACACGGCGACGACCACACTCTCTCCTCTTCAATCTCCCAAGCCACCACTTTCTCTGTACATCACTTTCCTCCCCCTCAACTCCACTACACCGCACTCTCCTCTTCAATCTCCCAATGCCCCTCAACTCCATTACACCACACTCTCCTCTTCAATCTCCCAAGCTCTGTACATCACTTTCCTCCTCTCAACTCCACTACACCACACTCTCCTCTTCAATCTCCCAAGACTATATCGCACACTTTTCCATCCGGCACAAAGTTGTTGTTGATGCGGGTTTTCTTTAAAATAAAACGAAAGTAACACGGTGTAAGCAACAGAGTCTTCACTAACTCACTAATCTTCTAAAAAAGAGATTTTGGATGCCATGGGCGAACCAATAAAATGATGTCATAATTATAAAACACCAAATGTCTAAATTGAGAGACCAAAAATATACATAGTCTCAATTTACTAGGGCTTTTATTATTAAATGTCATAATACTATGTGAAATAATATGTTAGTGTATATCAATGTGGCAACATTAATCAACTTTATCAAATCTTATTTTATTTTTCTATAAATATATCTCATAAAATTAAAATAAACATAAATTTAAATATTTATTTACATATTTTAATATACGAAAATATATATTTTTGGAATTTTATCTTTCAAATTAACTGTTTATCATTGTTATTCAAAAATAATTTGTTCTCAATAAAATAGAAAATAATATTTCATATACATACAATACAAGAATCACACACTAATTTTAATATAGAATAGAAGATTGTGAGAATAGAAGGAAGAGAGACTAAGCAAGTTAATGAGAAAGAAGAGGTGACTGAATAATATTTTATAAGGTAGAGTGGCTTTGTTATCATGTATGAGTATCACGTGACAATCATGTTTACTATCAAGCAACACTTTTGGGTTTTTTTGTTTAAAAGTTGTTACTATATAAACATACAATTCTAATGCGGTAGTTTTTAAAGTAAAAAATACATGAAGACGGTGACTTATATGGCATTTTAACTAACACGTAATCGGTTAACATTTTTTAATTTTACTAACCTATTAAAAGTTGCATATTCTTATGCATTGCTGCTCTCTCACTGCCTTAAGACACGACCGATCCTGAGATTTTGGGTATCATGGACGAACCAATAAAATGATGCCCTTGTAGTTATTTGAATAACATTCTCATTGGATTTTTGTTGAAAATCATTAATAATTCGTTCATAAACAAAATATTTTAAAAAAATTATTTTCGATAGAAATTAAAGTGAGCCTACTTAATCTAAGTTGCGACATTATAGGTTGCAAATAGTTTTTTTAACAATTTTAGTTTAGAAAAATATTTTTTTTAGTAAGAGGAGTAGTTAATATTATGCTATATATCTGCAACTATTAGGAAAACAATTAATTATCTTCAAAGAATTCAATATTATATAACTTGATTTCGATTCGGTTGTCAAAATCTCTCTCTAATGATTCTCAATTCTTCAAATATATAATTATAGTTGTAATTTTTTTTGACAACATAATTATAACTGTAATTAATACTTTATTTTAAATATATCTACATACTACTAAGTAAAAGAATTTTTGGTGCCCTTAACAAAATGGGGCCCTGGGCAGTTGCCCCTCTCGCTCATGCTCGGGGCCACCCCTGCTCACATCATCTCTTAACTTTTTTAATCTCACATTTAAAACTCACTTTTCTCTTTCCTCTCCCACTCTTATATTTCTCATTTTTCTCTCTATCTCTCTCACCTCTATTCTCTCGCTCCCTGTCTTCACATTTCTATTTTTTTAAACTATCTATAATCTTTTTAATAAAAACACCCACTACTAAAATCTCTATTTTTCTGTAACAAAAAAAAAACTCTATTTTTCTTTCTTTTTTGGTTAAAAAAACTCTATTTTTCTTCTTCTATTTAATCTTGATAATCAGCTATATACATTTAAGCATCAACTATCAACTATACATTTATCAATCAACTCAACTATACATTAAATCAAAATAATCACTACCAAAAATACCAAACTACCGTTTTATAAAACTCACTTTTTGAGGACAAAAATGGCATTCCTGTCTATTCTATCTCACTTTTTATTTTTTGTGGGTCTCACTTTCTCACATCATCTCTTAACTTTTATAATCTCACATTTAAAACCCACATTTCTCTTTCCTCTCCCACTCTTATCTTTCTCATTTTTCTCTCTATCTCTCTCCTCTCTATTCTCTCTCTCTCTCTCTCTCTCCCTCTCTTCACACTTCTACTTTTTAAAACTATTTATAACTTTTTTTTATCAAAACACCCACAACTAAAATCTCTATTTTTTTTTCTTCTATTTAATTTTGATAAAATATTAGATGGAAAAACATCTTTACTTTTTTAAATGAGTATTTTATTTTTATTTTTCTTTTGAGTTTTAACGGGTAAACATTACATGTTGTTGGTATAATTTCACTACTTTTGATTTCTTACAGGTAAACAATACATCTACTGGTATGATTTATTTATTTGTTATAAATTAAAATTTTGCCTTTGAGCCACAACAAGAAAATACTTGATATATTCTGCTTTTGAGTTACAACGGGAAAATGTTACATGTTGTTGGTATAAGTTTACAACTGATAAAATGTATTTCATATATTTATTCACCATGGGAGCTACATTATTACTATATGATTGGTAGTTACAAAACGATAAAAATGTCAATTGAAGAAAATATTCTAAAGTTATGAAACTTTATTTCTTATCAACTTGAAAGATTTATTGTAATTGAATTCTATATGAGTCTATTTATATAAAGAATACGATGTCACTCGTGCATATAGTGCATATGCATATAGGTATACTACTAGTAAAAGATGAAACAAAACAACAAATGATATATAGAATGCAAGTCGAAAATAATTTAATAAGATATTAAAATTGCTTCACAAATTTAGAACTAAAACCGGTGTCAGAGCACTAATTAAGGTTTAAAAATAACTAAAGATAAATAGATTACAAAAGTATAATACATCGGAAGAAGTATTTAGAAAAATAAAATTAAAAGTAATTTTGAATAAAGTGCAACTTGAGAAAAGGGAATTAGAAAATAAATTATAATGATAAAAAATATTAAGATCTGATCGATTAGGAATAATTTGTAAAAGTATTTTTATGCCTTTTCAATATAATTTGTAACATTAAGAATAATAGAAACGTTGTTGCTACGTCGGAGCACCGTCATTGCTTCGTTGAGCAGTATAGATCTGATCGATTAGGAATAATAGAAACGCCATTCAAGTCCACCGCCAGCTACATCCGGCGCACATTTATCGTTGTTGCTCCATTCACTACAAAAACACAGCGTATTAGCGACGGATTTTTCCCTCGCTAATGCCTGTTTTTCCCTCGCTAATGACTGTTAGCGACGGAATTAGCGACGGATCAATTCCGTCGCTAAAAAGCTGGTCGCTAATGGTTAGCGGGGGAATAAAATTTGTCGCTAAAATTAGCGACGGAAAATCTGTCGCTAAAATCCGTCGCTAAAAACACTGTGCCACTGACCGTTGCAGTTGATTTGACACTGACACTGACCAAATTTAGCGACGGATTTCCGTCGCTAAAATCCGTCGCTAACCTCATTTTTTTTTAAAAAAAAAAAGGCTATTCTCAGATAGAGAGAGGGAGAGATTAGGGGTTGGGGAGATAAGGGAAGAAAAAATGGTGTGGTGGTGGTGTGGTGTTGAAGGGAGAAGATAATGGTGGTGGTGGTGGTAAGAAAAAATGAAAGAGGAAGAGGAAAATGGAGAAGGAAAAGAAATGAAAGAGGATGGTGTGGTGGTGATGGTGGTGGTGTGGTGTTGAAGGGAGAAGATGATGATGGTGGTGGTAAGAAGAAATGAAAGAGGAAGAGGAAAATGGAGAAGGAAAAGAAATGAAAGAGGAAGAGGAAGAAATGGAAGAGGATGGTGTGGTGGTGGTGGTGGTGTGGTGTTGAAGGGAAAAGATGATGATGGTGGTGGTAAGAAGAAATGAAAGAGGAAGAGGAAAATGGAGAAGGAAAAGAAATGAAAGAGGAAGAGAAAGAAATGAAAGAGGATGGTGTGGTGGTGGTGTGGTGTTGAAGGGAGAAGATGATGGTGGTGGTGGTAAGAAGAAATGAAAGAGGAAGAGGAAGAGGAAGAAATGAAAGAGGAAGAGGAAAAAACGGAGAATTGCTTAGCGACGGATTTCCGTCGCTAAATACCTTGTTTTCAATCCGTCGCTAATTTTGTGCATTTCCGTCGCTAATTTTGATTTTAGCGACGGATTTCCAATCCGTCGCTAAAATCCGTCACTAATTCATGTTTTTTTTGTAGTGATTGGACCACCGCCATTGCTCCGTTGAGGTGAATGTAGTGACAAGAGTGGGCATGCATGCAAATTGTGAGACAGATATGGAAGCAGTGAATTAAGCTTACCTCTTGCATCTATAGATCTGGTTTTCTAGAAGCAGATCTATAAAACCAGAGTGATGAATGAGGCCATGCAGGTTGAGAGAGATGAAGATCTTGAAAGGGTGGAGATGACAGGTTGCTGAGTAGAGAGAGACAGGGAGATGGAGATCGTATTGGTTTTCTTAACCATTTAATTTGATTTTCCTTTCAGGTTGCAAAAATGAAGCAGCAGGGTGCAAATAGCAATTGGCCAGCCCAATAGACTCAGCCCACAGTGACCAAAAACACAGCAGCCAATCTTGGCTGCCAAAACGGGTTATGCAGAACCCGGATGCAATCAACTATAGCAACACGTGAATCCTTTTGACCCGCTCCACTATCCGTTGTATATAAGGTAAACCTAATTTTCTTCTGCCATAATTCCAAGATTTCTCTCTCTCTCTCTCCTTCTTTCTTCTCCGTTCTTCTCTACTTCGTCTTCTCTTTCGCACCCTCTACTAGGGTTTGCTGTTCACCACTGAAACTCAGTGATTGAAGCTTCCAAATGCTTCAATCACAACTTTAATGGTGATTACAAGAATGCTGTGTGAAAACCCCTTTCGTTTCTTACCCAGATTGTTACTAATTGAGACGATCTTGTGTTCTTCACTTACGAACACAAAGATAGTTGGTGTGGTTTAATATATGCAAGTATACATAGTCACACAAGTAATAAAGTGATAAGAAAGGTCGAACCCACAGGGATTATGTATTGTAAATTTTTGTAGTTCAAAGTGTACACTTAGTGTGTCTACACTATTCAGTATTTTTGGTTTGGAATTTTCAAAGTAAGTAAAAATAGTAATAAGCAATAAAATGTGTGAGAAATCAGTGGAAAAAGTAATTGAGATATTTTCACCAAGTACTTTACTTCTAAGTGTTTTAATGGAGTATGTAGTGTGGGAACACTGGATGTAGGTGCATCAGTTTGTGCCTTTCAGCACTTCTCTTTAGAGTTTCATTACAAGCTCTTATGTTCTTTGTTTTTTACAGTAAAGAAAGGTTTGTCAATTCCTCCCTTGCCTCCTAACAATGATCCAAGTTGCTAAATAGGTTCACTCTTATAATTTTATTATCCTAAGGACTATGCTATCCTATGTCTAGGTTTTAACATGTATTTAACAAAGTTTCCTTTATTAAATACTTGTCCCTATTAACTCTTGAGTTCATAAATGTAGCCCATGTCTGCTGCTACAAGTTTTACCTATTCTAAAGTGATCAATTCCAGAATAAGTTGAAAGAATTGTTATGCAAGAGTTTAAAGTGTTTACACTACATAAACCATAATAACATATTTAGAAGTTCATTACAAGGTTAGAACATCTCAACTTAAGGGAATTTAGCTCATGTTACTCATGTTATAAAGCAAAGAATATACACAGAACATAAGTAAATGAATAATAAAGCAAAAGAACTTAAAAGAGTAGAGATTACTTGAATAGAAGATCTTTTGCATTAAGTTCCCAAGTTGAAGTACAATAAAGATTTCTTACACGAATTTCTTCAAAGTAGAAGTGAAGGGAATGGTTGTCAAACACTTCCTCACCTTCCTCTCCTTAGAAACTTGAAATGAAAATAAACTAAACCTAAACTAAGCGAAAAGATGAAGGATTTAAAGATGTCAAAAAGATGATATATCGATTAGTGAAGATATGGCTTCTATTTATAGGCTTGAAAGCTTTCCTCTTGCAAGGGGTTTCCTTTGGCGTGAAAGATCAACTGAGGGGACCGAACATGGTTAGTTTGTTGACAACCAATCAAGCAAGCTGCACAGGTTTGGTCGCTTGCATGCATAACAAAAGATGAGGTCCATTGAAGAAGTGCCACATGTCTTTTAGATAAGTTTAGTCTTGCAACTTGATTTTTATGTGTATCGCCGACTTCTGCAAGTGGCTCAGCTCTAGGTGACTAGGTATGACGTCACAAATCAAGTGTGGAAGCATTGAAATGGTCTTTGGATGTTTTGGTATAAACTGCAGAATTTAGCAGGTGTTGGCAGTGTTTCCACTCCTAGTGTTTCCACTCCTGGTGTTGGCAGTGTTTCCACTCCTGCAGTAGCTGCACTGAACAAAAACATCAAACCTAACAAGATTTGTGCATTTTGCCTAGATCATTGCCCTTTATCCATTTGAATATTTAGAATGTTATTCCTTGATAAATAAGCTATAAATATATATAAATGTTCTTGAAAATAAGCAATAACTCAAGTTTAATTGTATGAATAACTCTATATAAAATAGAGTTATCACACCCCCAAACTTAAATTGTTGCTTGTCCTCAAGCAACGACAAGAAACAAAACATAATACTTATATAATTATGAAGACATCTCAACTCATGTTTTTCAAGAAGTGTTTGAAGTGTATTGTAATAAGCCTTTCTCTTTTGGTGTTTTTTCTATCATGCCCTTGCTTTAAAACATTCAGAGTTATAAAAACTCATTTGTGCGAGTGTGTGGCCCATTGAGTTTCTAATTGGTTCCATAACTGAACAAAGAGTTTTTCTTTAGCTTTTTGAAAAAAATGGAACTCTTTTGGTCACTCTTAGAGATTTTTTAAAAATATGGCCGAGACTAACAATTTCTTCAAGTATTTAGGGGACTCTTAAGCACAACAAAGGGCTTTTGGTGTTCCAACTTGTTGAGCCAATACCTTATTTCTATTCTTGGTGTTTGATTTTTGATGATGTAATGCAGTGAGTGCAAAAAACATCATTTTTGGATTGTAGGTTCACCTTATTTTGAGTGTAGGTGCCTTTTGATGTAGATGGTGTTGGCACACTAAGTGTTGCCACACTTGAAACTCTTTGAGTATTTTTGGTAGCGTACACTTCCCTCCTCACTGACCTCCACATGCATTTTCTTCTTTTTCTTGGTTTGTTTTTCTTTTTCTCTTTGAACTTTGTTCATATGACTCACGCAAGTGTAGCTCATTTTTGGGATATTTTTGGTATTTTTCAGTGGTTTTGACACTTGTGGCTTGCACTCTTCAAGCTGTCACACTTTGGCCTTTGTATTCATGGAATTTCCTCCAAACTTAAGTCTTTATGCTCTTCTAAATTTTTAATGAAAATCTAATTTTGACCTCAAATTTCCAAAATTTCCTTGGCTTTAGATAGCTCTTGATCTAGCATGGTTCTTTTCAAAACTCAATTTTGCTGTGTCAAAGTATTTATAAAACTGATCATTTTTAGAAAACAAGGCTTTTCATTCAAAATTCAACTTATTGATACACTTCTTCAATTTTTGAGAAAAAGATGAATTGATCATGTTTCATATTTATTTAAGTTTTTAAAACATACATATGATGTACTTAGTTCTTCTATTTTTTTTTTGAAAACATTTTTGATCATGTCATTTGCATGCTTTGTTAAGTACATCTAAACACACATACTAATATTGCATATTCACATACATATACTACTAAGACATTCATAGCATATATTAGTTTTCACATAGTGCATATTTAGTTCAAAAGATATACTATTCTCCACTCTCCCCCCCCCCCCACTTAAAGATGTGCAGTGTCCTCACTGCTCTAAGTTTAGGAAACAGGGGAGTACTAAATTTGGGAGAAACAAACAAAAGTATTTAACACATAGCAACAGCTACCACATAGTATTTTAAACAGTTGAAAGTAAAGAAAAATATAGTTTTAGGAATAAACATTAAAAAGTATCCTTTTACTCTTTGTTTTGGAATCTGGGGCTGGCTCTCACAGCAGGGCTATGCTTGGCTCTTGTCTTCTTTGGCTTCTTAGCAGTGGCCACATCAGAGGTAGGCACACCAGGATCATCTACAGTAGCCTCAGGCATTTCTGCCTATTCAGGTGTAGCTTCTGCAGGAACATCTGGTGTAGCCAGTGTTTGGACTTCAGGTGCAGGTACACCACTCTACACTGGAGTGTGTTCTGTTTGTTGCTCAATTCCCTCTGGTTGTTGCTCTGCTACCTTCTCAGTTTGTTCTTCAGTTTCTTTACTTGTTGCCTTGTCACCAGTTTCTGCTCCTGTACCCTGTTCAGCATAGAGAGAGGACATTGTCCACATCTTCTTTGTTGGAGCTGGCTTCATTGTTCTTCTTGTGTATCCCAGCATCTGTTTCTTCTCTGCTAAGGCCTTCAGAACTGTAGAGATTGTTGCTGTAGGACTAGTTGCCATGACTGTTGATTTCTTTGAAGCTTCTGCAGTTGGTGTGGGAACACTAACAGACTCCTTGACAGTATCTGCCTGCATCTTCATCTCTGAACCTGCTTTGCCTTTCTCTTTCTCAGGCTCTTCAATGAGTACCTGCATTTGAACTTTCTCAGAAACAATGTTAGTTGGCTCAATAGGTTCTGTTGGTAGGGTGGGTGATTTCTGGGATGGGATGGTTGTATCTGCTTGTGCATCTTGTTTTGGATTTTCAGATTGGGGAGTATTTTCTGGTGGAGGTGTGGGTGAATTTGGTGTTGAAGTGTGACTGGGGGAATGGTGTGTGGTGGGGGATGGAATGTTGGTTTGTGATGGTGGTGAGGGGGTGTTTGATTGCTGTTGTGATGGTGGTGATGGTGGTTGGGCTTCATTTGTAGATTTCTTCCTTAATTCATACTTTCTTCTAGCACTAGCTTCCATATCATCACTGCCATCATCATCACTGTCACTAACTTCCAGTGACTCAGATTCATCCTCCTCTGCATCCTTTTCAATATCCTTCACAGCTTGCCTTGCCTCTTCATCTTCTTCAGTACCTTCATCACTTACTTCTTCAATTTCTTTCTCCACTCTTGGTTTCTTTCCCTTCTTTTCTTTCTCAGTATCTCTCTTTCTCCTTGCTCTCCTCTCTTTCTTAACAGTTACTTATTCTTCTTCCTCCTCCACTTCTTCTTCCTCATCAATCACCCAATTAGGAAAAATTGGGGATTCTAGTTCTGCTTCAGGGTCATCCAACTTTAATTTCAACCACTCATGCTGTTCTCTTTGAAATTTCCAGACAGCTTGGAGTTTCTGCATCAGGTGTTCAGACACTTCCTGCTCTACAGTACTTCTAATTCTCACTGACCTCACTCTTTCCTTAACTTCAGCAGACAGACCACTAGGAGGGGTTTTTCTATAGACTTTTTCTAGATCAGTAGCAACAACTCCTTGCTTTTGACACAGTTCAGTGATTAAGCATGGGAAATATAAGAATCCAGATTCCTTGGCTTGACATTCTACAATTTCTTTAGCTATCAATTTCCCTATGTCTACATTATCCTCACATAGGATTGAATCAATAAGAATCAACCTATCTTTAGATAATGTAGAAGTGTGTGAAGTAGGGAGAATTGATGTATCAATGAATAAATGCCAGCTACCAAGTTCAGGGATTAATTCACCAGTTTTAAGTTTGAATTCAGTATTTGTGAATTTCTCCCACTGAGATCCTTCTATTGCTACTCTTTCTTTGATTTTAGTCATTTGCTTCTTTCCATAAGTCTCTAGTTTTACTTCAAATGCATTACCAGTGTATGTGAGATCATAGTGCTTATTGATTCTAGCAAGGTCAAAGAAAACTTTCTTACCTCTAACCTTGGAGAAAAATACAGTACCTCCTCTGTTATTCTGAATTCCTGAGTAGAATTCTCGCACCAATTGCTCCAAGTAGTAGGCTCGGGTTTGAACAAATCTTTCCCAATGCAAGTTGTTGACAGTGGAGAGGAATGAATGATGAGCCTTTGCGAAGTTGAAACCACGCTCAGGCAGGAACTTCATGTTCCAAAAGTGCTCACATCCAGGGATTGCTTCCATTGATGCTAGTGCTCCTGATTTTCCCTTTTTCGCATGAGTTTCCACACCAGATCCTTTCCCCGTGTTCTTAGAGGCAGCTTGTTTCTTAGCCATTTATGATTTTGAGCGTTTGAGACTGAAAAATTGTTTGTGAGTGGAGAGGATTTTGATCGGTTTTGTGAGATGGACGAAAAGAATTGAAACTTAGGGTATGTGAAAGGGTTAGTGGGATTTGGTAGTTGAGGTTTATAGCCGTTAAGTTATGTGGCCTAACATGCAAGCCAACACGTGGAAATTTACACTTAACACGCCACTTTCTAACCCTTGATCAGAGATGATTCCACTAAGTTGATGATTTGTCAAGTGAACATTTTTCTTCTAAATTTTTCTAACAGCAGAGTAGGCAGTGTGGCTGCATCAAGTGTGGAAACACCAAGTGTGGAAACACTGGCTACTCTGTTGTTCTGTTTTTCCTGCAAAATAACAAAACATGAAATTGCACAAAATAATAATATTAACTATATAGTGATGGGTTGCCTCCCTCAAGCGCTTGTTTTAAGAGTCTTACAGCATGACTTGTACCTTGGTCTAAGGTTTTGCAAAGTGAGTGGTGATCTTGTCTCTCTCTACATGCTCTCCATAGTACATTTTCACTCTTTGTCCATTTACTTTGAAAGTGGTATCAGTGGTTGCATCATATAGATTAACTGCACCATGGGGGTAGATTTTAACTAATTTGAATGGTCCTGACCATCTTGATCTCAGTTTTCCAGGGAAGAGTTTCAACCTAGAATTGTACAACAGAACCATTCCTCCTTTTTTAAGTTCTCTCCTTTGGATTTTCTTGTCATGCCATACTTTGGTTTTAGCTTTATAAATTTCTGCATTCTCATAGGAGAAATGCCTAAATTCTTCTAATTCATTTAGCTCAAGAAACCTTTTCTCTCCTGCCTTTTTGAGATCAAAATTCAACTTTTTGATAGCCCAATATGACTTGTTCTCTAATTCAACAGGGAGATGACATGGCTTGCCATAAACTAACTTATAGGGGGACATTCCTAATGGAGTCTTAAATGCAGTCCTATATACCCATAATGCTTCATCTAAGTGTAAGGACCAATCTTTTCTATTTGGTTCAACCATTTTCTCAAGCATTCTTTTTATTTTCCTATTTGAAAGTTCAGCTTGTCCACTTGTTTGTGGGTGATAGGCAGTAGCAATCTTATGTTTCACTCCATATTTTGCAAGAAGATTTTCAATAAGTTTGTTGCAAAAATGTGAGCCTTCATCATTGATGATTGCTCTTGGAGTGCCAAATCTTGTAAAAATATTTCTTTGGAGAAATTTGTTAACAGATTTAGCATCATTATTTGGCAGTGCTACAGCCTCAACCCATTTAGACACATAGTCTACAGCCATAAAATGTATTCATTGCCAAAAGAAGGTGGAAAAGGACCCATGAAATCCATGCCCCAAACATCAAAAAGTTCTATTTCTAGAATATTAGTCCTAGGCATTTCATGTCTATTAGATATATTACCACTTCTTTGACATTTATCACAGGTTTTGACCATATAATAAGTATCTTTAATTAGAGTAGGCCAGAAATAACCTGATTGAAGTACCTTAGCTGTTGTTCTTTGGCTTCCAAAGTGACCTCCATATGGTGCAACATGACAATGCAGGAGCACTGCTTGCTGTTCTTCTTCAGGAATGCACTTTCTCATGATTTGATCAGGACATATCTTGAATAGGTAAGGGTCATCCCAATAGTATTGTTTTACTATGTGGAAGAACCTTCTTTTCTGTTGATAGTTCATGTCACATGGTACAATTTTGCTTACAAGGAAGTTTACTATGTCTGCATACCATGGTGTTGAAACATGAGGTGTGGCTACACTGAGTGCAGAAACACTGGCTGCATTCATGGTAATTGCTAGTAATTTCTCATCAGGGAAACTTTCCTTGATTTCTTCAATTGTACCTGCATTATTACTTTCAAGTCTAGAGAGATGATCAGCCACTTGGTTCTCTACTCCTTTCTTATCTCTTCTTTCAAGATCAAATTCTTGAAGTAGTAGAACCCATCTTATTAGCCTAGGTTTTGCATCTTTTTTAGAAATCAGATACTTGATGGCAGAATGGTCAGTGTACACAATTACTTTGGTGCCAACCAAGTATGATCTAAATTTTTCAAAAGCAAAAACCACTGCTAATAGTTCTTTCTCTGTCACAGTGTAGTTCATTTGAGCCTCAATTAGTGTTTTGCTAGCATAGTAGATAGAATGAAACACTTTGTTATATCTTTGCCCTAGGACTGCTCCTACTGCAAAGTCACTAGCATCACACATGAGTTCAAAAGGCTTATTCCAATCTGGAGTGACTACAACTGGTGCTGTGACTAAGGCCTTTTTTAGTTTTTGAAAAGCTTCTACACAAGATTCATCAAAATTAAAAGGCACGTCATGTTGCAAAAGCATACACAATGGTTTTGAAATTTTTGAAAAGTCTTTGATAAATCTCCTATAGAATCCTGCATGACCTAAAAAACTTCTAATCCCTTTGATTGTTGATGGAGGTGGTAGTTTCTCAATTACCTCTATCTTTGCCCTATCCACTTCAAGACCTTTTTTAGATATTTTATGACCAAGCACAATGCCTTCTTTTACCATGAAATGACATTTTTCCCAATTAAGCACTAGGTTAGTGTCTTCACACCTTTGAAGAATTTCTTCTAAGTTTGAAAGACACAATGAGAATGTTTCTCCAAAAACAGAAAAGTCATTCATGAAGACTTCCATTGATTGCTCAATGAAGTCAGAAAAGATTGACATCATGCATCTTTGAAAGGTAGCAGGAGCATTACAAAGTCCAAAAGGCATCCTTCTAAAGGCAAAAGTGCCATAAGGACAAGTAAAGGTGGTTTTCTGTTGATCCTTAGGTTCAATTGCTATTTGATTGTATCCTGAATAACCATCTAAGAAACAATAGAATTCCTTTCGTGCTAACCTATCTAACATTTGATCTATAAAGGGTAAGGGGAAATGATCTTTCTTAGTGGCCTTATTGAGTTTTCTGTAATCCATACAGATTCTCCACCCTGTTACAGTTCTGGTTGGGATTAATTCATTATTTTTATTGGCTACAACTGTGACTCCACCCTTTTTAGGAACACATTGCACAGGACTAACCCATGCACTATCTGAAATAGGGTAGATAATACCAGCATCTAGCCATTTAATTATTTCCTTCTTAACAACCTCTTTCATTATTGGATTTAATCTTCTTTGCCCTTCTATGCTATTTTTAGAATTTTCTTCTAAAATTATCCTATGCATGCATGTTGAGGGGCTAATCCCTTTAATGTCAGACATTTTCCAACCTATAGCTTTTCTATGTTTTCTCAAGGTGTTAATTAAATCAAGCTCTTGTTCTAAAGATAGATCACATGCTATGATTACAGGAAGAGTATTATCCTTACCTAGAAAAACATATTTTAAATGCTTAGGTAGTTCTTTCAATTCTAGCTTAGGAGGTTGTTCAACAGAAGGTACATTTTCTTTAAGGTTGGGATCTTCTAAATTAAGAGATTCATAAGTTCTAGCCCATACCTTAGGTGTAGCTTGTTCCTTGGGCAATATGCTTTCTTCAATAAATTCCTCAGCAGGCAATGCAGAAACATCAGGTGCTAGTGCATTGGCAAGGTGATCATACTGCTTGTGGAACTACTTCTCTACCAAATGATCAAGTGAGATTGATGAACACTCTTCACTCTCCTCTGCAGGATACTTCAAAGCATTCAAGACATTGAATTTTACTTCTTGATCGTTCACTCTCATGGTTAGCTCTCCTCTTTGCACATCTATCAGTGTTTTCCCTGTTGCCAAGAATGGTCTTCCAAGTATGACTGGCACTTCTTCATCTGCAATGAAATCAAGTATAACAAAATCTGCAGGAAACACAAATTTGTCAACTTGTACTAATATATCCTCAATAATTCCTTCTGGATATGCAATTGATCTATCTGCCAAAGATAGTGTCAATGTGGTAGGTTTAGCATTTCCAATCCCTAGCTTTGTGAAGATAGATTTGGGCATCAAATTGATGCTTGCACCTAAATCACATAATGCTCTTCCTGTATAGTACTTACCTATTGAAAAAGGGATTGTAAAGCTACCTGGATCCTTTAGCTTCCTTGGAATTTTGTTTTGTAAAATCAGACTACATTCTTTTGACATAACAACAGTTTCAAATTCCCCTAATCTTCTCCTTTTAGAAAGCACATCTTTCATGAATTTGGCATAGTTTGGCATTTGTTGAAGTGCCTCTATCAAGGGAACATTGATATGCAATTGTTTTAAAACATCTAAAAATTTACTGAATTGCTTCTCCTCATGTATTTTTTTCAATCTTTGAGGAAAAGGAGGAGGAGGGTATTCTGGTACTAACCTTGGAGTAGGAGATGTAGGAACACCAGGTGTTTCTGCATCTTGAGAAATTTTTTCATTTTTATTTTTTTCTCCCTTCTCTGTACCTTCAAGCTCATATGGTTCTGTTAGATCCTTGCCACTTCTCAAAGATATGGCTTTGACCTGCTCCTTACCTTGCCTTTGTGAAGGTGAAGCTTCTGTGTTTGATGGCAAAGTACCTGCTGGTCTTTGCTGCAAAGCAGTTGCTAATTGCCCTACTTGGTTCTCTAGGTTCTTAATTGATATATCATGAGCTTGCCTAGCAGTTCTAGTTTCACTAATGAATGATCTAAGCAATTCTTCTAGAGAATTAGCACTGGCAGGTGGGTTTGTCAATAAGATCACATGCTTCATTATAAGACATATTCAAAAGAACACCACCAGCTGATGCATCAAGCATCACTCTGGTTTGTGGTTCTAGACCATTGTAAAAAGTTTTCATTTGTATAATGACAGGTAAACCATGATGTGGACATTTTCTTAAAAGCTCTTTCCATCTTTCCCATGCTTCAAACAATGATTCAAATTCTTTTTGTCTAAAAGATGTAATATCATGTCTCATCCTAGCATTTTTAATAGGAGGAAAATATTTGCTTAAGAATTTTTCAGCTAATTCATTCCATGTATGAATAGAATTGGGCTCCATAGAATTTAGCCATGATTTAGCCCTATCTTTCAAAGAGTATGGAAATAACTTAAGCCTAAATGCATCCTCACTAATACCAGGAATGACAAAGTTACTACAAACTTCTATGAATTGCTTTAAATGCTCATGGGGATCTTCATGTGGAGATCCACCAAATTGACCAATTGTTTGTAACATTTGAAACATCATAGGTTTAAATTCAAAATGAACAGCATCAATTTGAGGTCTGTTGGACTATCTGATAACCTTAGAGGGGGGTGAATAAGGTTATATGAAAAACTTGAGTTCTTTTTAATTTTAAGACAATGCTAGTTTAAATTAAATGCGGAATATAGAATTTAAACTATATGCACTGACCTAAGTATGCTATAGGTATGACAGATCTAGATGCGGTGATGTATTATGCTAACTACGCTTGATTGGTTTTAACTATAAACAGATATTTATATTTAGCGCAGTATAACAATAAACAAATACAAATGACAAATAAAGTAAAAGAGTAGGGATAGAGATACACCAGGATTTTTACGAGGTTCGGGATAAAAGCCCTACGTCCTCGGCCTCCGGCTTTGTAACCTTTGGACTTGATAACAACCACTATATGAGAAGAACCTCTTCAATGTTTACAAGCAAGCAACTTCCCTATAGCTAATCTCAATTAACCCTAATTGAGAACCCGAGCACACAGCTAAGGATTTCACAACCGCTTCAATCTCCTGATTGAACGACCCAAGAGCACCTCCCAGGATTTCAAACCAACTCAATCACCCTGATTGAGAGACCCAAGAACACTTCCCAGGATTTCAAAAACCGCTTCAATCTCCTGATTGAACGACCCAAGAATACTTCCCAGGATTTCAAAAACCGCTTCAATCTCCTGATTGAACGACCCAAGAATACTTCCCAGGATTTCGCAATAACCTCAAAATAGAAGATTACAAGTGAGAACCTATGATCCAATCACTTCAGATAGTATGACAATATAGTAACCGAGAGAGATGAGTGATTTGGAAAATAGAAGAGCTTTAAAAGATATGAAAATGAAAAGCTCTTTTTTTCTCTTTTCTCAGATCTAGAAAGTGTATGTGAGAACTAGAGAAGATGTAGTGTATTGTAGTTTGAGGTGTGTCTGAAATGTGAATCACACCTGCCTATTTATAGGCTTTAGAAAAATGTAGAAATCATTTAAGATGCATAAGAATCGATTGTTTGATGAAAGCAAAATATGGGAGAATCGATTCTTTATTTTTAGAAAACATAGGAATCGATTCCTTGGCTTTTGGAAATATGTAGGAATCGATTTTCAGGACATCCTGAATAGGTAAGAATCGATTTCAATGTTTAGTTAAAGTAAGGAGGAATCGATTCATAGCCTATAGGATAGCTTGAAAATCGATTTCATGGTTTTTTTAAAAAAAGAAGGGAATCGATTCTTGTATTTGGCTTGAGTATAGGTGTGAATCGATTCTTTGTTTCAAATAGAGGATGTTATAATCGATTATATACTCCAATGAATTGAGTATATTCATACTCCAATGAATTGAGTATATTCATACTCCAATGAATCGATTGTTTCAAGGAAGTATGTAATCGATTGTTTCAATAAAGGAAGGTAAGTAATCGATTTCATAGTCCAATGTATTTAGTATATAATCGATTTTATACTCTTATGAGACAATATAAAATCGATTTATACTCCTATGAAAACATTATAAAATCGATTCTTTTGCTTTAAAAAACATTTTCCCATTATCTGCCTTTCTCATGCATGCATGCATTTGACTAAAATATTTTTCAAGGCTTTCAACACAACAATTTTATTTTTATAAAATATTTTAAAAACATCATCTCTCTTCTACTAAATGTCATAGACCTTAAGTGATAGGACCTTACATTGTGTCCTAAAGAAAGCGGATAAACAATTAGGTCTTGACTTCTACGACGGCTTCTTCTCCAAGCTGCTCCGCTTTAATATTTCCTGCTTTTTGATTTAATCTCTGTTCTTTGATTTTGTCCCTGTACTTTTATACACTGTAACCATTAGAAGACAAGATGTAATTTGTTATCATTCAAAACAAAGAGTGTTTGTCCTTGGTTCAACAAGGTCTAGCAATGCTAGTTTGTATGTGCTGCTGGTCATATTGAGCATAGTCTCTCATAGGTCTATCTCTATCATTAATCATACCTATTGGTCCCATTTGAATGAATTGTTGTCTGTGATCTGGTCCACCTTCAGGTTGTTGATGTGAATTAAGTCCTCCTCTTACTAAGGCATTTTCACTGTGGTGAGACATTGTTCTGCAGTCTTGTTGTCTTTGTCTTTGTTGTTTTAGCAATCTCCTAAATCTTCTCTCAATTTCTGGATCACAATCAAATTCTGGTGGTCTATCTCTGGGCATAAACTTGTGTTTCCACACTGAGTGTTTCTGCACTAAGTGTTTCTGCACAGAAAACAGTATACCAGTAGTACTAATAAAACACTAAATTAACAATCTAAACAACAAAATTTTACTATATTCCCCGGCAACGGCGCCAAAAACTTGGTGTGGTTTAATATATGCAAGTATACATAGTCACACAAGTAATAAAGTGATAAGAAAGGTCGAACCCACAGGGATTATGTATTGTAAATTTTTGTAGTTCAAAGTGTACACTTAGTGTGTCTACACTATTCAGTATTTTTGGTTTGGAATTTTCAAAGTAAGTAAAAATAGTAATAAGCAATAAAATGTGTGAGAAATCAGTGGAAAAAGTAGTTGAGATATTTTCACCAAGTACTTTACTTCTAAGTGTTTTAATAGAGTATGTAGTGTGGGAACACTGGATGGATGTGCATCAGTTTGTGCCTTTCAGCACTTCTCTTTAGAGTTTCATTACAAGCTCTTATGATCTTTGTTTTTTACAGTAAAGAAAGGTTTGTCAATTCCTCCCTTGCCTCCTAACAATGATCCAAGTTGCTAAATAGGTTCACTCTTATAATTTTATTATCCTAAGGACTATGCTATCCTATGTCTAGGTTTTAACATGTATTTAACAAAGTTTCCTTTATTAAATACTTGTCCCTATTAACTCTTGAGTTCATAAATGTAGCCCATGTCTGCTGCTACAAGTTTTACCTATTCTAAAGTGATCAATTCCAGAATAAGTTGAAAGAATTGTTATGCAAGAGTTTAAAGTGTTTACACTACATAAACCATAATAACATATTTAGAAGTTCATTACAAGGTTAGAACATCTCAACTTAAGGGAATTTAGCTCATGTTACTCATGTTATAAAGCAAAGAATATACACAGAACATAAGTAAATGAATAATAAAGCAAAAGAACTTAAAAGAGTAGAGATTACTTGAATAGAAGATCTTTTGCATTAAGTTCCCAAGTTGAAGTACAATAAAGATTTCTTACACGAATTTCTTCAAAGTAGAAGTGAAGGGAATGGTTGTCAAACACTTCCTCACCTTCTTCTCCTTAGAAACTTGAAATGAAAATAAACTAAACCTAAACTAAGCGAAAAGATGAAGGATTTAAAGATGTCAAAAAGATGATATATTGATTAGTGAAGATATGGCTTCTATTTATAGGCTTGAAAGCTTTCCTCTTGCAAGGGGTTTCCTTTGGCGTGAAAGATCAACTGAGGGGACCGAACATGGTTAGTTTGTTGACAACCAATCAAGCAAGCTGCACAGGTTTGGTCGCTTGCATGCATAACAAAAGATGAGGTCCATTGAAGAAGTGCCACATGTCTTTTAGATAAGTTTAGTCTTGCAACTTGATTTTTATGTGTATCGCCGACTTCTGCAAGTGGCTCAGCTCTAGGTGACTAGGTATGACGTCACAAATCAAGTGTGGAAGCATTGAAATGGTCTTTGGATGTTTTGGTATAAACTGCAGAATTTAGCAGGTGTTGGCAGTGTTTCCACTCCTAGTGTTTCCACTCCTGGTGTTGGCAGTGTTTCCACTCCTGCAGTAGCTGCACTGAACAAAAACATCAAACCTAACAAGATTTGTGCATTTTGCCTAGATCATTGCCTTTTATCCATTTGAATATTTAGAATGTTATTCCTTGATAAATAAGCTATAAATATATATAAATGTTCTTGAAAATAAGTAATAACTCAAGTTTAATTGTATGAATAACTCTATATAAAATAGAGTTATCAATAGTCACTTGCGAAGGTTTCATGGCTTGAATCCTTCAACGAATCGCACCAGAAACTGCACAAAGGTATAAATCACTTCACTGATCTTTCGTTTCCTTTGATTTTGTTTTGATTCAGAAACCTTAGTATCTGAATCTTGATCCTTTTCAGGAACTGTGGCTTAGGGTTTTGATCGGACACCACCACGAAGGTAACCGCGTTGCTACTTTTCTGTTTTGCCTTTTTATTGTTGATTTCCTCACAAAAACCCTAACTGGTTCTATGTTTGTTGCTATATGTACTTCGTATGCACTTGGATGTGCAAGAACCTTCACCACTTGTGAAGATTATAACCACGTACACAAACTAAACAGGTAAATGATGGGATCACGGCAAGTGTACCGGATCGTTGCAAGTAATAGTACGGAAAGACCGAGTGTCGAACTCAGGGACTGCGGTTAATTATCAGTTTAACAATTAACTTCTAAATTGAAAAGGTACTAAGTTGGACTTGTTTGACAGGAAATTAAAGTGATAAAGCTGTAAATATTTTTTGTGATTTTAATTTATAATGATAACAAGAACACAAGTGTGAATTTATATGAATTAAAAAGCGTTGGGGACGAGCTTCAATTTACTTCACTCTTATATCTAACGAATCAAACGTGTTATTGAACTTATTTTATGAGCTATGATAAAATTGTTATAATTATTCTAATCCTATTTCCTTAGGTAAGAGAACCTTTATTCCTAATAAAAATCTCTAATTCCTTAGGTGACCTTAAAGAGAAATAAGCAGTAATAACAACAATTATCTTATGATTCTGAATACCAATGACTACTCCTAGACTAGAGATAAACAGATTTCAATTCTCAAGCATATGTAATTCAAACTTCCATTCATAATCATATATAATAAATCATCCTAAGAGTGATCAAATTCTAGAAAGCGTTAAGGACAGAGATTGAAACATAAATCATAACATTCATTCAAATAATAGAGGTTTGATTCAACAATATAAGAGATTCATGAATTGTTACTCATCCCCAACAAGAGGAAATTTAGCTAGACATAGAAATAGAAATAACAAGAGAAAAGATCAAACTAGAGGGAGAAGCTGACAACATTGATACTCCAATGACTTGTTCCCAAGCTTGAATCATCAACGGAGGTTAGCGGAGTGAGAATCCTTGCCGTCACGGACTTCAGAGCTCAAAACGAGATTGTTCCCAATGATCAGAATGACCTAAAATTCGAGTTACGGGCTTAAATATGAGCTGGGTAAGTGGTCAATCGCCTGGCGAGCAGGATCCATCGCCAGGCGACCTGAACAAAAACAAGGAATTTTTAACACCATCGCCTAGCGAGAAGAACCCATCACCAGGCTACCTGTAGAAAAACAGCGCCCAGAAGAACCATCGCCTGGCGAGCAGAATCCATCGCCAGGCTACCCGAAGCAAATCAGCAACCAGAACTCAGCCACCATCGCCTGTCAAGCTAGTCCCCTCGCCAGACGACCAGAAGTGAAATTTTTCCTTTTTTTGTATCGACTGAACCGCTAGGTAAGCTCTTGTCATAGCTAGTCTAAGGACCACAAAAACACAAGTATTAAAGGTACCAAGTACCTCAAAAACACGTAAACAAAAACCAAATTCAATCTAAAAACTAACAAACAAAAATCAAACTATTACGATCTTAAAACACACTATAATTGAGAAAAACTTAAGAAAAACTAATTAAAAACTAGTCAAACTATACATATAATGCAGAGCAATCAGTAAACCCTTTCTCCCTTGTATTCTCTCTTATATTTCACTATTTTCTGTTTGAGATTGATGAGCAAACACTCACTGTTCGCTCTTTACTGTTTTTCAAGGTACCCTTACCATGACACAGTCTCACCACACTCAAGTACAGAAACTCAGGAACGTAACTCAAAACAGAGAAGGAGAACTTGAAGAAAATGTAAAATAACTTGTAAACTTTTATTTTTCTTGTAAACTGAAAAAAAAAACTGTATTAAACTGTAAATAGCTTTGATGTATATATATATATACATGAATTGTAACGGCTAGATAGGTTTTTTAGGTTAGTTTTAGTTTGTTAGAAGCAACTAGCTTGCTACTAACAAACTTAACTAACATAACAAACTTTTAGTTGTTTGTTAAAGGACTTTGAGGACAATCAGGACCCCCCCCCCATGGCTAGTTTAGTATAACTAAACTTTAGCTGTTTAAATTTTGTAATTAAAGGGAATGGTTTGGGTTTTTGATTAAAAACCAACATCCTCCCTTAATCACAGACCCAAACCTAGATAGGCAACTCCTAAATAACAGGACAAACCCATGTTCTGGTCACAAAACATAAAATGATCTGAGACAAGCCCTCAGATAGTAGCTGTTAAGTTACTGCTTTTAGGTTTAGAAAGCAGTAACACCTAGTTTTATTCTTAGGTTAGTAAAGACATCCCCCTTTAGAGCTTTAGTGAAGATGTCTGCCACTTGGTCCTTTGTAGAGCAGGAGTCCATCACTAGATTTCCCTTAGACACCTGGTCTCTTAGATAATGAAATCTAGTCTCAATGTGCTTTGTCCTCCCATGAGATATAGGATTTTTAGTTAGATTGATAGCTGACTTGTTGTCCATATAGAGTTTAGGAACCTCAGTCAAGTCAATCCTTAGCTCTTTCATTAGTGTCTCAAGCCATGCTGCCTGTGTTGCAGCATTACAGGTAGAAACATATTCTGCCTCACATGATGATAAGGCCACTATGGCCTGTTTCTTGGAGCTTTAGGATATAGATGCTCCCTAAAATAGAAAAATGTAGCCAGAAGTGCTTCTCCTATCAACTTTGTCCCCACAACAGTCTGAATCACAGTAGCCTTGTAGGATATTTTTACCTGCACAAAATTTGTTAGGAAAAAACACACCAAAATTTAAAGTTCCTTTAATATACCTGAGTATCCTTTTAGCAGCATTCTGGTGAATCTGCTTAGGACAGTTCATAAATCTGCTTGCCATCCCTGTAGCAAACAGTATGTCAGGCCTACTGTGACATAGGTATCTTAAGGAACCAATTATTTGTATGTAGTGAGTAGGGTCAACATCAACCCCTTCATTGTCTTCTTTCTTACTTAAATTGCCTTCAGCAGGATTAGTTGTTGAGTTACAATTTAGTAAGTCAAACCTGGCCAAAATCTCTTTAGCATACTTCAACTGATGAAGTATGATTCCTTCTTGAACTCTTAGGAATTCCAACCCCAAGAAATAGGTTAGTCTTCCCAAATCTGTCATTTCAAACTCATTTTTCATACTTAGTTTGAAATTCTCAATCTGTTTTGCACAACTGCTAGTAATAACAAATCATCCACATAGAGACACACATTTAGGAGATAGGTTTGTATATCACCTTTGATATACACACCATATATACTCAGTAGTGCATCTAGTAAACCCATTTTCAATAAAGAATGAGTCTATTCTTTTATTCCAGGCCCTGGGTGCCTGTTTCAGCCCATAGAGAGTTTTATGTAGATGAAACACATAAGTCTCCTTGCCTTTTTAATGAACCCAGGAGGCTGTGCTATAAACACAGTTTCCTCTAAGGGACCATTTAGGAAAGCAGATTTCACATCCATGTGAAACAGTTCCCAATTCCTGCTGCAAACCAGGGTAGTAACTAACCTTATAGTTTCATGCCTAGCCACATGGGAAAACACTTCAGTGTAATCAATTCCCTCTTTTTGTTGAAAACCTCTTGCTACAAGCTTGGCTTTATACTTAACCACCTTGCCGTTAGGATCCAACTTTACTTTAAACACCCACTTTACACTAATGACCTTCTTGCCTTTAGGTAAAGTAGTTAAAGTCCAAGTCTTATTTTTCTCAATGGAATGCAACTCTTCCAACATAGCTTGCTTTCATTCTTTTTTGTTTAGAGCCTCTAGATAATCTAGAGGTTCTGAGTCAGCCATCATTGCAAAGTGGATGATGTCACATTCATCATCTATTTCACTATCACCTGCTAAATCATAGTCTGCTAACCTCCTAAGAGGTTGTCTTAGTCTTGCCTGTCTAGGAAGGGCATTCTGTACAGGTTGAGTTTGAACTAATTCTGGTGAATCTAGTTCACTTTCAGGCTGTACAGGTTCTGCCTCAGGCACAACAGGGTCTTCTAAGTCACTTTCACCATCACTCTCATGGTGAAAACCTTCTGGTACATCTGTTGTACCCTATTCTAGGAAGTTAGGACAATCTGAGCTAGCTGGCTCATTCTTATCCCAATCCCACTTGCTATCTTCAAGTATAGTAACATCCCTAGATATTTCTAACTTGCTATTTGTAGGATCAAACAGCCTATAGGCACCAGTAGGGTGATATCCTACTAGAACCAATGGTCTACTTTTATTTTCCAATTTCTTCCTTTTAGCATTAGGTATATGTGCATAGCATAGAGACCCAAAGACCCTTAGGTGACTCACACTAGGCTTCTCCCCAGTCCACACCTCCTCAGGTACTTTGTCCTATAGCCTTTTAGTAGGGCATCTATTAAGTATATAGACAGCAGTAGTGACTGCCTCACCCCATAGATGTTTAGGAAGCTGTTTTAGTTTTACCATGCTCCTTGCCATGTCCAAAACAGTTTTGTTTCTCCTTTCTGCTACCCCATTGTGTTGTGGGGTATAAGGAGAAGTTACCTCATGAACAATACCTTGAGTTGTGCAATATGCCTCAAATTCTCTTGAAGTATATTCACCTCCTCCATCAGATCTCAGAATCTTTAGGTTCTGTCCACTCTGCTTTTCTGCCATTGTTTTGAATTCTTTGAATTTGGACAAGGCTTCATCCTTAATTAGGTAGATCCACATCTTCTTGAGAATTCATCTACAAAAGACAGAAAATACTTATTACCACCCTTAGAAATCACATCAAATGGACCACAAATGTCTGTGTAAACAACATGAAGAAGATGTTTAGACCTGTTTTCTAATTCTGTCTTAAACATCTTCCTTGGTTGTTTGCCAAGTAGACATGTGGTACAAGCACTATTAGGTGCCTCAATCTTAAGTAAACCACTTACTAGGTTCTTAGTACTAACATTGACTAGACTCCTATAGTTTAAGTGTCACATCCTCCTATGCCAAAGAACATTTTCAGAATCAGTGGTGGCACTCAAGCATTCTGCTTGTGTAGGGCCAATACTTGTTTTGAAAGTTCTGTTCTTAACTAAGGGTGATGTTAGGATCAGCCTATCTTGTTTATCAAAAACTTTCAGTTTTAGGTCCTTCATTATGACAGAGAAACCTTTTTCTATCAATTGTCCTAAGCTAATTAGATTACATCTAATACCAGGCACATAATATACATCATGAATTAATACTACCGGCCCATCTTCTTTAGTAAACATGATGTTTCCCATACCTGCAGCCTCAATTGATCTGTCACTAGCACACTTAATTGTTGTCTTCTTATTTGGATTGAAGCCAATTAACCATTCTTTATTCCCTATAAGACGGTTAGAACAGGCAGAATCCAAGTACCATATTTCTGTAATAGTTTCACCATTACTGTTGGTGACAACTAGGGCAATATATTCTGAACTTTCTTCTACTTTAACATCAATAACAGCAGTTTCTACCCTAGGTTCAATTTCATCATTTAAGTCTGAAATCATACTAAACATAACAGGTGTGTATTCTGTGTCAGAGTCTTCTGTGGCCACATTGGCCTCTTCTTCAGACTCTTTAGGTTTAGTATCTTTCCTAGTAGGGCATTCAGTGGCATAGTTCCCATAGTTATCACATCTATAGCATTGGACTTTAGATTTATCCTTTTTCTTATTAGAACCAGAATTTTTATTGGAGGAGTCACCATTACCTTTAGGTTTTCCTCCCTTACCTTTCGACCAGTTACTTTGGCCAGACTGGTTGTTATTGTTGTTGCTGCCCTTTGTCCATTTCTTTCCCTTTGGTTTGGCAGCAAACAGAGCTTGCTCTTCTTCACCTTCACCATTCAAGAGATTCAACCTAATCTCTTTGGCTTCAAGCCTACATTGGAGGTCTTCAACTTTAAGATCTTCAGGCTTGATGGTGTCTTCAATGTTGTTTACAATAAAACCAAATTTCCTTGTTAAGGATCTAAGAATTTTTTTACAAACTGTTAGTTCTGATAATGTCTCTCCATTGAGACCCATTGCATTAGTGATTTTCTTTAGTTTTCCAAAGAAATCAGTAATGCTTTCATCCTCCTGCATGTTTAGATTTTCATACTGCTTTCTCAATGATTGCAGCTTCTCCTCCTTGACTGAGGCATCCCCATTAAAGTATTTGTTAAGGAGATCCCAGACAGTTTTAGAGACTTTGATGCCTCTAATTCTGTTAAAGTTACTCTCATCACACCCCTGGTGTATGAGATAGATGGCTTTCCAATCCTTCTTGGTATTTTCCTTGTGTTCAGCCCTTTGTTCAGGGGTTGGGTCCTCAGGTAATGCTGGAACCCCTTCTTGAACAATTTCTAGGACATCATGGAAGCCAAAAATGGCTTCCATTTGCAAACTCCACCTGTCCCAGTTTTTCCCATTTAATTTAGGGATCTGAGTAGACAAGCTAGCATTTGACATGTTGAATTTTCTCCTTAGCTAGCACCCTTTAACTTCTGAGAACACAAAACAGGCTATTAGAACAATCACACACAGCCTTCTTTCTGTATGTTAAATGGAAACAAAAGTTTAAGCACCTATACAGTCACTGTAAAGGGAAAAGAAACATAAAGAACTTAAAAGAACAGTAGAATTAGTAGAGAAAGATGTCCCAGTTTCTTTAGCTCTTTGATACCATATTGTTTTTCTTAACCATTTAATTTGATTTTCCTTTCATGTTGCAAAAATGAAGCAGCAGGGTGCAAATAGCAATTGCCCGGCCCAATAGACTCAGTCCACAGTGACCAAAAACACAGCAGCCCAATCTTGGCTGCCAAAACGGGTTATGCGGAACCCAGATGCAATCAACTGTAGCAACACGCGGATCCTTTTGACCCGCTCCACTACCCATTGTATATAAGGTAAACCTAATTTTTTTCTGCTAGAATTCCAAGATTTTCTCTCCCTCTCTCTCTCTCTCCTTCTTTCTTCTCCGTTCTTCTCTACTTCGTCTTCTCTTTCGCACCCTCTACTAGGGTTTGCTGTTCACCACTGAAACTCAGTGATTGAAGCTTCCAAATGCTTCAATCACACCTTTAATGGTGATTACAAGAATGTTGTGTGAAAACCCCTTTCGTTTCGTACCCAGATTGTTACTGATTAAGACGATATTGTGTTCTTCACTTATGAACACAAAGATAGTCAATTGCGAAGGTTTCAAGGCTTGAATCCTTCAACGAATCGCACCAGAAACTGCACAAAGGTATAAATCACTTCACTAATCTTTTATTTCCTTTGATTTTGTTTTGATTCAGAAACCCTAGTATCTGAATCTTGATTCTTTTCAGGAACTGTGGCTTAGGGTTTTGATCGAAAACCACCACGAAGGTAACCACGTTGCTACTTTTCTGTTTTTCCTTTTTATTGTTGATTTCTTCACAAAAACCCTAACTGGTTCTATGTTTGTTGCTGTATGTACTTTGTATACACTTGGATGTGCAAGAACCTTCACCACTTGTGAAGATTATAACCACGTACACAAACTGAACAGGTAAACCCTTTCTCTCTTGTATTCTCTCTTTTTTTTGACCAATTGTATTCTCTCTTATATTTCACTGTTTTCTGTTTGAGATTGATGAGCAAACACTCACTGTTCGCTCTTTACTGTTTTTCAAGGTACCCTTACCATGACACAGCCTCACACCACACTCAAGTACAGAAACTCAGGAACGTAACTCAAAGCAGAGAAGGAGAACTTGAAGAAAATGTAAAATAACTTGTAAACTTTTATTTTTCTTGTAAACTAAAAAAAACTGTATTAAACTGTACATAGCTTTGATGTATATATATACATGAATTGTAACGGCTAGATAGGTTTGTTAGGTTAGTTTTAGTTTGTTAGAAGCAACTAGCTTGCTACTAACAAACTTAACTAACATAACAAACTTTTAGCTGTTTGTTAAAGGACTTTGACGACAATCAAGACCCCCCCAAAACTAAACTTTAGCTGTATAAATTTTGTAATTAAAGGGAATGGTTTGGGTTTTTATTAAAAACCAACGGATCGAATTAATGGAGTGTGTAAGAGAACTATGCCGGAATGACGCCACCAGTGAGACATGAGAAGAGAAAACTGCGCCTCAGCACCGTTTGAGCAATGAAATAACCCGCATCCAATGCAGTGATGAGATGAAACGGGATAGAGAAGAGGTAGGTGCGAGATCTGAAGAGGTGAATGTGAGATCTAGGGACGAAATAAGGGAGGAAGTGCTGAGAGAGGGAAGATCTGAGCGATTCTCGGTGAGACGAGGTTAACGACGGAGTCACGGTGAGTGAGAGAGAGGAAATGAGATGCACTGCGGTGAGGAAATAAAACTGAACATATTCTTTTTTTTTTTGACAACGAAAACTGAACATATTCTATTGACTGAAAAAGTAACAAACACTGCTGTAACCGAAAAGGCATGAATAAAAGGCATTAAAATGTATAAAAATAATGTGATATGTAACCCAAAAATAATGTACGTATAAATTTTTTTGTTGAAACCACTGAATGGTTTTTAAAAAAGACATTGATTTTTTTTTATCAAGTAATAAGTAGAGAACAGAATTTGTGCATCTTTGCCTCAAAAAAAGAATTTGTGCATCTCAACCATCTGTCAAAGTACATGTAAAACAAAAAATTTGATGTCATATACTTGTCAAAAGGATAACTCACGAATTATGTATTAATTTGTTTGTAAAAGAAATTTTGTTTTTTAGATATTTATGACTAATATGAATAAAAAAACTTCAACCATATTATTGCCTTTTTAAAAATAATATTACTTTAAGATTTGGAAAAAATTAGATATTCAAATATGTTAAGTTTGTTTCTTAATATTTACTTTAGTGAAAAAACATTGTTACAAAATATGTAAAGTACGATCCTAATTAGTATGTTTTGAGGTACTTTGAAGTCTAAAAAAAAATTAGATGTTCAAATATGCGCAGCCCGTTCCTCAATAACCGGTTTGATGAACTAATACTTGATTATTGTGATGTAATCTTCTTACTAGAGTGGATACTGATGTCATCTTAATTGATGACTTTGGAAAGACACGGGAGTGCTCGCTAGATAAAAACGTCTTGCTTTGTGGATGACTTTCTATATTGGAAGAGCAAGGTTTCCCAGAATCATTTCCTATAAAACTCGGGATACCCGTCGAAAATCCTGGATTCATATTCATATTCTTTAGTAGTGGTTGAAAATGGTTCTCTGCATTGATGTGCAAGCTTGTGTTGTTGAATAATAGTATGTGTTATTGCTTCTATTAAGGATATTAATCTACTTTTATAATTTTTAGGAATGTGTTGTTTACATCATACTTCATAACGTTTCCTTTAATTGATGCATTGATTTAATTTCCTTTAAGGTTAATTATGTTTAGTTTGCTGCTACTCTTTAAGCTTTTGGTGATTCGGTTATAATTTGGAATTATCATGATATTTCCTAAGTTTAACAAACGAAAATGAGGAAAGCCCTGTGCATGTTGCCAAAATTTTACAAATTTAATTGTAAATAGTATTTTACAAAATAATTTTTTTTATACTTCTTCTCTTTATATTTTTTGGAATCATATTTGTCTTAATTAACCTTTCAAAAATTAATTAAATTTTATCCATTTTCTCCTTTTATTTTTTAGAACCGTATTCTTCTCAACTTTAATCCAGGCACATTTACAATAAAACCCCCCATCGTATTCTTTTAACTTTGTATAGGTATTTCTATTTTACGTACCCACATGTTTCACTTTCTATTTGCGTTCTTTTTATTTTGTTAATTTCGGACTAACGTGTATTAGAAGCATATTTACATTGGTGTATATCCATGCGTCCTTTTGGGCCAAAAATGTTGCTATTTGCATCCTGTGGTATTGTTTATATTTTTATTTTAGCCTTACTTTTTAGTATTTGATTTAAATAGTATTTACAAAATCAATTTCTTTTTATACTTATTTTCTTTAGATCCATATTTTTTGAACCTTTAAAGACTAGTTAAAGGTGCTTTGATCTACATTGCTTTAATTAATGCACTTTCGTAAGGTCTAAACAAACAATTCTTTTTTTTTTAAAAAAAATCTGCTCGACTTTATCTACTGAGAGAGTAATTAATGAAGAGAATGTTGTTATGTTTATAGTCTTCGAGATCTTCCTGTTGGTTTTGGTCTTGCAATTTATAATATGCCATATCTACATTATCTATGAATAAAAATATAACTTGGTTTTTATATTTTTATCTTTCTTTTATTTTCAAATACCACATTGCAAAATTTACTTTCGTGGGAACTTCAGTCACATTTACAGGAGTTGCTTCTTTGTCTTCTAATATATAATATGTCATAAATATTTTATCTATGGATAAATATAAATTGGTTTTTCTATTTTTATCATTCTTTTATATTTGAGTACTGCGTTCCAACATTTACTTTTGCGGGAACTTCTGCCACATTTATACGATATGTGTTGGAACGCAGTACTCAAATATAATCGCCACATTTTTAATTTTAACTCTATGCCTTAATTCAGATAAACTTGCAAATTTAATCTGTTTTGTGCGTAGATTATGGAAACACTTTCAACTCATAATAATAGTTTAATAGACATTTTGTGTTTTCCAAAATAATAATACAAGTAAGACCTCGCTAAATTAACAATTATAAATATTCTACTGCATTTTATTATTTGTTTCTCTTTAAAAACGGTTTAAAAAAATAACAAAAGTACATTATTTCTTTAAGAATTTGATTTAATACGAATTAAAATTTCCTATAATAGGCTGATTATTTGTAATTAATTGTGTTTTGTAAGATCATCTATGTATTGTTTTAACTCTTTTAAAAACATTCTTACTTATCAATAAACCTTCAGTATCTTTTAACTTTTTAAACTCATTTCATCTTCTTAAAATTATTCATCGAGAAGTATAACTAAAAAAGGCAATTGATATTTCATAGGTTAATAGGTTTTTAATAGATGAAATTTGGATGGGCTCATTTTGGTTAAAAATGAAAGGCGATACATATTAGTATGTGTGTAAACCGTAAACACAAAATTAAAAACAAGTTTAGTACATCTGCATCCCTATTTTCGGTCAATACCAATCGATTACATATATAGAGTTCAATCTCATGTAGGTAGCTCAGTTGGCAAGTTAAGGGATATTGAAAGAGTGCACCAAAAAGAGTGCAAGAAGGAGGTCCCAGGTTCAAACCCCGGAAACTAACATTCCCCCACCCCCACTAACATTGCTTATAAAAAAAAACATATATAGAGTTCAAATATTCGGGTCATTTTGTCATATATCAATAAGAAGCAACATGGTTTTTATGTATATATTGTTATATATTTAATATTCACATGGTTGTTGTGCATTTATTTTCATAACTTTCATATGGATTTAACTACATTCAACTTAACGACAACGTTAAAAAAATTGTATTAAATTATTCGTCACATAAGAAAAAGACAGTTTTTTTGGTACCCCTATTGTACCCCATACTAGGGCTGGACAACGGGCGGTTTCGGGCCCAAAACCACTAACCGAATCAAAACCGCGGTTCCCAAACTCAGGCCCAAAATCACCCATATTTCCTGTCGGTTTTTTTGGGTTCGGTTCTGCGGGTTTGAGGATTTGGCGGGCGGGTACACATGGGTTTGGGGTAGAGAGAGGCTGAAGGAGAAAAAACAAAGGACAAAGAAGGGATATCAGCAACCAACGAGATTTTGTCAAAAAAAACCAGAGAGAAAGAGGAAGATGATGAACAGTAAATAACCAGAGGGAGAGAGAGGAAGACGAAGCACTTTCAGGTTGTGTTGTTGTGTTGTTTGTGAGTATGAAAATGAAATGTGAGTTGTTTGTGAGTGAGGAAGAAGATGAACAGTAAATACCTTGTGTTGTGTTGTAAAATTAACTGATATATTATTTTATTATTATTATATTTTGGACTTATTGAGCCTATCCGAAAAGCCTATATTTTCGCTATTCTGTTGAACCAAACTATTTTTACTCGGTTTTTTCGCAAACGGCTTTCCTTGGCCGCCAATGAGGACTGTTATCGCTCCGCTTCCACTCTTTTCTCTGGAGTTAGTTATCGGTGGAGCCTATAAAAACGCTAGTCGAGTAGCGCTTGATACATCAACGAAATCAGCTCTTCTCTGAAAATAAAATACGCTGCTCTTCTCTTCTCTGACCTTCCTGGGTTATCTTTCCTGAAACACTAAACAGTTCCATCTTGCCAGTTCGGATTCCTGATTCGCTATTGTGTAATCAGACGAGACCGGTTGTACCCTCAGGGGATTTGCGCTGTAGAGGCGGATAAACCCTTAAGGGCGCGTCGTTAAGACCCCTCCGGTTGTTTTCCTAACTTTTCCTCTTTTGCAGGTATCGTTCGTCACATCTTTTCAGCCACAGCGCTAACAATCTTAAGGATTTACGTTTCTCATGGTTGATCAAACCAACAACGGCGACACCTCCTCTCCTGCCAACGACGCCAGCACCGTCGTTACTGTTCGTGTCTCTGTGCCTGTCAGTTATGCAAAACCCTTTCCTGACATCTCCAAAATTGAGGTATTCTCAGGCCAAAATTCTCGTAGATGGCAGGAGCGCATAAGCTCTCTCCTGGACATGCACGGAGTTGTTGCGGCACTCTCTGACTCCAAACCTGACTCATCTGCGACTCCCAAACAGGTCGAATTGTGGACACATGCCAATAAAGTGTGTCGTCACACAATTCTCAGCACTCTCTCTAACGACCTGTTTGACATCTACTGCACCTACAAGGAGGCCAATGCAATTTGGGAATCCCTTATTCTCAAATACACTGCTGAAGATGCTAGCAAGCAAAAGTTCGTCATCAGCAACTACTATCGCTAGATGATGAATGAGCATGACGAAATCAAAGCCCAGATCAATGAGTACTACAGGTTGGTGGAGGAAATGAAGGCTGAAAGTATTGTTCTCCCTGATGAGTTTGTTGCTGGGATCCTGATTGAGAAGCTGCCTGAATCATGGAAGGACTACAAGCAACAACTGAAGCACAAGCACAAGCAACTGTCGCTGAACGAGCTGTTGACCCATGTCATCATTGAAGATACCAACCGAAAGGAAAGCAACAAATCAAAGGCTAGATTAGAGGCTGCTCGAGCAAACATGGTAGTGAATAAATCTTCAAGGTATGACAAAAACAAACCTGAGTCTTCAAACAAAAGGTACGACTCTAAAAAATATGCTGATCATAAGAACAACAAAAAGGACAATAATCATAACCCTGTTCATGGCTCTGATTTCAAGAAAAAAGGTTTTTGTTTTGTTTGTGGAAAGCCAGGACACTATGCTCCTAAATGCAGGCATAGAGTGAGAAACGAGGTTCCTCCTAAGGCAAACGCCAACTTGGTTGATGCCGGCGGAGATGATGATGAGGATGACGATGTCATCGCTGCTGTCGTTTCTCTGGTCAATATCGCGACTGATGTGAACAAGTGGGTGGTAGATTCTGGAGCCACCAAGCATATCTGTGCTAACAAAGAGGCTTTTACCTCCTACACTCCTGTAGGGGAAGGAGAAGAACACATCTATCTTGGTGACTCACATCCTGCCCCAGTCTCGGGAAAAGGAAAAGTCCTTCTAAAGCTCACATCGGGAAAGACATTGGCTCTCACAAACGTGCTCCATGTGCCTAATATAAGGGCAAACTTGATCTCTGTTGGAGTACTGCTGAAGCATGGAATCAAAGTGACTTTTGAATCTAATAATATTGTTTTAACTAAAAACAATGTCTTTGTAGGAAAGGGTTATTATGATCATGGACTTTTTGTACTTAACATTTCTGATTTGAATAACAATGCTTCTACTTCTGCGTATTTGATTGACTCTTGTAATATGTGGCATGCTAGATTAGGTCATATCAACTTTAGGTATGTTATTAAATTGCAACGTCTTGGCATGATAACAATTAGCGATAATCAACATAGCAAGTGTGGCGTGTGTGTTGAATCCAAGCTAACTAAGAAAACCTGTCCCCCCGTACAACGTGAAACTGAGTTGCTTAATTTAATTCATACAGACTTAGGAGATTTAAAACAAACTCCAACTAGAGGTGGTAAATATTATTATGTGACCTTTATAGATGATTTTTCGAGATATACTAAGGTATATTTATTAAGACAAAAGGATGAAGCATTTGAAGCTTTCTTATCATATAAGGCAGAAGTAGAAAACCAACTAGATAGGAAAATTAAACGAGTTAGATCCGATCGCGGAGGAGAGTATATATCGTTTAATGATTTTTGTGAAAAAGAAGGCATCATACATGAAACAACTCCCCCTTATTCACCTGAATCTAACGGAATAGCCGAAAGGAAAAATAGGACCCTGAAAGAGATGATGAATGCCATGTTAGTTAGTTCTAGTGCATCAAATAACTTGTGGGGTGAGGCTATCCTAACTGCTTGCTTTATACAAAACAGAACTCCTCATAAGAAAACCGGGAAAACCCCCTATGAACTATGGAAAGGATATCAACCTAACTTGAAATATTTAAAAATGTGGGGGTGCTTAGCCAAAGTTATGTTACCTGACCCTAAGAAAAGAAAAATTGGTTGCAAGACATCTGATTGTGCGTTTATAGGGTATGCCGAAAATAGCGCTGCTTATAGATTTCTAGTTGTGAGAAGTGATGTTCTAGATAACAACACTATCATCGAAACTAAAAATGCTGATTTTTTTGAAAACATGTTTCCTCTAAAACGTGATAGTACGACTAGACACCCACTAGTGACTACTAGTGACGATACACGTGAAGAACCATGTGAAGAACTAAGGAGAAGTAAACGACCAAGAAAAAAAACATCCTTCGGAAATGATTTTTACACTTATCTTGTTGAAAAAGATCCTGAAACCTCTATTGAAGCAATTTCTTCTTCTGAGTCAAAAGTTTGGAAAGAAGCCATTAAAAGTGAAATAGATTCAATTTCAAAATGTAAAACTTGGACTTTAGTCGATTTACCTCCTGGAGCAAAACCAATAGGATGCAGGTGGATGTTTAAAAGAAAATATAACCCTGATGGGTCTATTGATAAATACAAAGCTAGATTAGTAGCAAAAGGATTTTCTCAAAAACAAAACATTGACTATTTTGATACCTTTGCTCCAGTAACTAGAATTTCTTCTATTAGAGTATTAATGGCTTTAGCTTCTATCCATAAACTTGTTATTCACCAAATGGATGTTAAAACTGCCTTTTTGAACGGTGACTTAGAAGAAGAAATTTATATGGCTCAACCCGAAGGATGTATAGTTTCTGGTCAAGAAAATAAAGTATGCAAACTCCTTAAGTCGTTGTATGGTTTAAAACAAGAACCAAAACAATGGCATGAAAAATTTGACAAAACTTTGATTAGTGATGGTTTTTCCACAACTGATGTTGATAAATGTGTTTACACTAAAACTGTGTGTGGAGAACATGTGATTATATGCCTGTATGTAGATGAGATGCTCATTTTTGGTACTTGTCTTGACATTGTTGTTAAAACAAAATCTTTTCTTTCATCTACCTTTGATATGAAAGATATGGGTGAGGCAAATGTAATATTAGGAGTTAGAGTTATCAAGGAAGGTGATAGTATTATACTATCACAGAAACATTATGTTGAAAAACTTCTTAGGAAGTTTGGTCACTATAACTCTACCCCTCTGAGTACTCCTTATGAAGCTAACTCACACTTGAAGAAAAATAGAGGTGATCCTGTTGACCAACCTCAGTATGCCCAAATAATTGGGAGCCTACTGCATTTAATGAACTTTTCTCGACCAGACATTGCATTCGCAGTCGGTCGTCTGAGTAGGTATACTCATAACCCTGGTCAGGATCATTGGAAGGCAATTGCTCACCTTATGCGATATTTGAGAGGTACCATAAATTATGGTATTACTTACAGTGGATTTCCCGCAGTATTAGAAGGATACTGCGATGCTAACTGGATATCTGATTCAGATGAGACCAAATCCACTAGTGGTTACATTTTTACACTTGGTGGTGGTGCGGTAACTTGGAGGTCAGCCAAACAATCCATTATTGCTAGATCGACTATGGAGTCGGAATTTGTAGCTCTGGAGTTGGCTGGTACTGAAGCTGAATGGTTAAACAACCTTTTAGCTGGAATTTCGTTGGGAATGAAACCGACACCATTAGTGTCAATACACTGTGATAGTCAGTCGGCAATAGTCGTTGCAAAGAATAAGACCTATAATGGCAAAAATAGACATGTGCAATTGAGACACAACATTGTCAAACAATTGCAAAAATATGGATTAATATCGATCGATTATGTAAAGTCAGAAGTGAATTTGGCCGATCCTCTGACAAAACCCCAAGGGAAGAAACTGATATATGAAACATCGAGGGGAATGGGACTTAAGCCAATTGAAATCAAGAAGTGATGGTAACCCAACCTTTGTGATTAGAGATCCCATGAAGAAGGTTCAATGTGGTAAAAACAAGTCGCTTCTTGACATTGCTAGCACTGGAAAATTAATTCACGTAATTAATTTTATTCTTGTCCCTTCCTATGATGTTATGATGTTATTGTGATAGTGCTAGACTGCAGGGTTAAAGAGGTTAAGCTTAAAGCTTTTAATGATTATCATAGCCCTTTTGGGTGGTGTATGACTTGCAGCATACACTTGATGAAATCACCTATATGAGTGTCAAGTGGGGCCGCTTGCATGAGATCATGGCGAGATCTCTAGAGCACTCATGAATACCGAGCACGCGCACGGCCTAGTAGCGCAAAACGGCGGAAACAGCAAGAACTGTGGGGGTGTAATGTGATGGTGAAATCTCTAACATATAACATGTGTCTTGGGTTCCATAGCTTGCTAAACCAATTCACTGTATGTTATGTTTCATCTGTCTAGGACTGGTTCCATAGCTTGCTATACAGCTCCGATGCATTACATCTACGATGATAACCCAGGAAACTTTCTTTTCTTATTCTTTTCGAAACTTTTGAAATATGTGGGGGATTGTTGTAAAATTAATTGATTTTATATGAAATTACAAAAGTGGGGAAGTCCCACATTGGTTGGCTTTGTGAAAACCAAAGCCTTTATATATTAAAACCTTGTGAGGGTTTATAAACAAGCTAGTAAGTGGGACTCCTCGCGCGCACAAGCTGAGACCATCTCTGTGGGGCTCAGTGTAAATCTTCCGATTTCCCCCCCCCCCCCCACCCCCTGGGCGCACGACCAGCCTTGCGTTTATTTTTAATTACTAATATATTATTTTATTATTATTATATTTTGGACTTATTGAGCCTATCCGAAAAGCCTATATTTTCGCTATTCTGTTGAACCAAACTATTTTTACTCGGTTTTTTTGCAAATGGCTTTCCTTGGCCGCCAATGAGGGCTGTTATGCGCTCCGCTTCCACTCTTTTCTCTGGAGTTAGTTATCGGTGGAGCCTATAAAAACGCTAGTCGAGTAGCGCTTGATACATCAACGAAATCAGCTCTTCTCTGAAAATAAAATACGCTGCTCTTCTCTTCTCTGACCTTCCTGGGTTATCTTTCCTGAAACACTAAACAGTTCCATCTTGCCAGTTCGGATTCCTGATTTGCTATTGTGTAATCAGACGAGACCGGTTGTACCCTCGGGGGATTTGCGATGTAGAGGCGGATAAATCCTTAAGGGCGCGTCGTCAAGACCCCTCCTGTTGTTTTCCTAACTTTTCCTCTTTTGCAGGTACCGTTCGTCACATCTTTTCAGCCACAGCGCTAACATGTTGTTGTGCCTGTGCGCTCGTGCTGTGCGTGAGTCAGTGAGGTGAGTGAAGTTGGTGAGTTTGTGTTGCTGTGCTGTCCACATTGATGATGAATGTTTGTACAGGTAAGCTAAAAAATTTTAAAATACTCTGTGCAGCAGTGCTACAGAGGGAGACGAAAAGTGTGAAATGATTTTTCCTCTGCTCAACAACTTCCAAGGCAACAATAATAATAAAATAACTTTTACTCTATTCAACAACTTCCAAGACAAGTGAAAATGAAATGTTATTTGCTTCCAGTTTTTTTTTATTACGAAAATTAGTACTATGATGTATTATATTAATATATATTATATCATTTATATTGAAAGAAGCCATTTATATTAGATCAGTAGATCTAACGGCGACACACACTCGGGCGGGTTCGGTTTCAAGTGGTCCTTTTAAGTCCAACCGAGCCCGCCCAATTCAACCCACTTAAACCCAATTGTACCCATTTTTTAACCCGCAACCCACTCATACCTGGGCCGTCAGTTGCGGTTTTTCTCGGATCTGCGGTTTTGCGAGCGGGTCGGACTTTTTTCCAGGCCTACCCCATACCCCCCAAATTGACCAAACGGACCAAAATACCCCTAAAAAATTATTAAAAAACGAAATCATTCCTCATTCCATCATATTTTCGAAAAAAGTAAGTTTTTTTCCCTAAACATCTCGGAAATAGACGTATTTCCGGAAATACCAGTTTTTGAGGTATTTTCGGAATTGGCTTCCGGAAATACCTCTTTTTGAGGTATTTCCGGAATTCCCTGGAATTTAACCTTCCGGAAATACCTCAAAAAATGGTATTTCCGGAATGTTTTTTTTTTTTTTGAAATTTCGTTTTAATTAATTTTTTTTTGCTTTTTCAGTGGCAACCAGAACAGGAAACATAGAGCGAGGCGACAATTCAGGAGCGGGCAGAGTGTCAGTTCAACAGGGGACCGACATTCTGATTTTCTTTCTTGATGGCCGCATACACACAGAACATGGAGCGCGGCCATCTTGATCAGGCGGCACGGTGCTATCTGCTACACTTGTTGGGCAGCACCATTTTTGCCGACAAGAGTCACACATCTGTGTCCCTGTCAAGTGGGTGACTCTTATTTCGGACTTTGCCCTGTGTGGCCAGTGGGCTTGGGGTCCAGCTGCTCTAGCTATTCTCTACGAGCAGCTGAATGATGCTTGTTACTGGGAGACGTCGCAGATTGGCGGATACGCTTCTCTGCTGCAGGTAACTAATTAATTAATTATTTTTATTTCTTTTTAATTACTTTTATTTATATAATTACTTATTTATTTTTATTATTATTTTAGTGCTGGATATATGAGTATTTCCCCACCATCGTGGTGCGGAAAGACTTCGGTGCCAGTGAACTTCCACGTTGCAGCAGGTGGGCGAACAAGAAGTACGATAGTATCAAGCTTCCGGAGTTTCGGCAGCTGCTGGATGACTTGCAGAGGGAGCAGGTCATATGGAGCCCCTGGGACGACCACAGACAGTACCTCCGGTTTCACAACATTTCATTATTCAGAGGTTGGCTGCTGTGGGGGGATGTGGCGGTGCCATATATGCCAGACAGGGTCCGTTGGCAGTTTGGATATATCTAGCAGATTCCTGATCCACCTATTTCGGGGACAGCGGTCGACGGACACCCGTCCAGGGTGCTTGTGATGACAAGTACCTACCATGGTACTTCCAGGTGTCCATTCCCCGCCTGACTCCGGCTCCGCCTTCACCTCCAGCTCCGCCTTCGCCTCCAGAGGATGTTGGTCCACTTCCCTTAGAGTCCACGATGGAGAGAGCAGCTAGGCATGTCCAGGATGTCTATGATAGTCTTTTGGCAGTCGACGGCATTCCTGGGGATGTCTATGATAGTCTGTTGGTTGCTTTAGAGCTTTTGTACATTTAGTTGTATTATTTTTTGTATTTTTATGTATTAATACTGATTATTATTGTTTATTAGTTTAGCAAGTTTCGTTACATTTAATTATTATGCATAAAAATTTTTAATTTAAAAAAAATATTTTTTAAAAATTTTCGGAAATACACATATTTCTGCCTTCCGGAAATATGTGTATTTCCAGACATTTTTAAAAAAATATTTTTTTTTTACAAAAAACTAGGGGTATTTTGTGGATTTATGGTAAAATGGGGGGTATGGGGTCGGGGGGTTAAAAAAAAACAGCCTAAGAAAAATTATCCCAACAAAAGTTTTGAACAATTTGTTCTTTTTTTTTTGTTAGTAAAATAAATATATCAAGAAATATGCTAATAAAAGTCTGTCCAATTTTCTATTATGCATGGCAATATGGAAAAACCCAACATATTTGTCATTTAAGTTATACTTAAATGATACTATTACAAATTTATTCTTAATTGTGTTTATATTGTGAAATGGGAGTGAAATATGAATAAAAATAAGATTACACTTTGACCAAAGCTAAGGTCGATACACTCTATATTGCTCAATTTGGACCAATACCAATGTATAGTTTTGTATTATGGATAGTGAAGTCAAAATAATGCATTTGTTTAAATAAGCTTATTTATAACTTTTTTTACTTTTGCTTGTATTAAATAAATTGATACTAAATAGGCACTTAAAGAGAATAAATAAATGCACTGAAACAAGAGATGGAGAGGAATAATATCGTTTTTTATTGGATAAGCATTCGGTCCAATAGAAATGCCTTGGTATAGGTTAATGCCTAATGGTCTATGCTATCCTAAGACACGGGGTCGATACGGTGCATACAGGTTTCGATTTTTCTTACAGTGGACAAATTCATTGTAGCCTAAATTTACTCATAACCACAAGTCAATATTAGTTTTTAATTGGAAGCATTAAGACTCTGCGTGCGTAGCTTGAATATCAGGGGAGTAAATGGATACAGTTACATTTTGCAGGGTTTGTTTTAAAAGTTTTATTTTTTGCAAGGGAGTAAATGGATAAACGTGATATTTGCAAGGGGTAAATGATATTTAAGCCAATAAAATTATACATTTTACACAAATCATATTTAATCGATCCCTTCTGATCATCCAATTTTTGTTCTTCAAAAAAGTTTGACATTCACTTTTTTAATCATTAAATCATTTTTTGTCGATAATCATTAAATTGTTGCTCTTTGTTCAATTCCAATTATCTGTTAACATTTAGTTTTAATTGTTAAATCTTCTTATTCAATCTATAGTTGTAATTTAATTTTTATTCTCAATTATTATAGTAAATATTTTACAAACAATATTGTTGGCTAATAGTATAAGCTATCCTAAGACACAGGGGTTGATACGGTGCACGAATCAATATTAGTATTTAATTGAAAGCATTGAGATATTACGTGAGTAGCTTGAATTGATATAAACTAAAAAAAAATTATATATGTAATACTCTAATTTTGTCCGATCAAAAATGAGAGATTTTATTTTTAATAAAAATAATAATCAGTTTTATTTTCATGTCATGTATTATTTTATTTTAGTTGCCACAAGTTTTTAGCCAAAAAAATATATTAATTAGAAGTGAAGAAACAAAAAATAAGCAAAGGAGGAAATGGAGGGGGTCTGCCAAAAAAAGAATGGAGGTGCAATCAGGATTGGGCCATCAGAAACCCAACCCAACAGAAAAAAGGCTAGCCCAACTCGCCTAACCCTAAATCTCCTCCACCAAAATCAGTGTCTTGTTATCTTTATTTCTATTTTCCTCGAGAAATTTGGAATCCCTCCGATTTCCTAGCAAAATATAAATAAAGAGGGGCAGCTGTAATACCCTAATTTTGTCCGATCAAAAATGAGAGATTTTATTTTTAATAAAAATAATAATCACTTTTATTTTCATGTCATGTATTATTTTATTTTAGTTGCCACAAGTTTTTAGCCAAAAAAATATATTAATTAGAAGTGAAGAAATAAAAAATAAGCAAAGGAGGAAATGGAGGGGGTCTGCCAAAAAAAGAATGGAGGTGCAATCAGGATTGGGCCATCAGAAACCCAACCCAACAGAAAAAAGGCTAGCCCAACTCGCCTAACCCTAAATCTCCTCCACCAAACCCTAACCCATCCAACCAACCCATAACCCATGACCCAACTCCTCACCTAACCCTAATACCAAAAGCCTAACTCAGCCCCCTTTTTTAACCCTAAAAAATTTCGGCCATCCCACTCCCCCCTCCTTAATTTTCGGCTGCCTTCCCACTTCCCCATTCCTTGAAAATTGCATTTTTTCTTTCCCACACTCCACCTCTCCTCTTTTTTCTCAACTCCCACTTCCCCACATTCCTCTTCCCCATACACGTTTCCTTTCTTTCTCTCTCCCACTCAACGGCTAAACTCTCTCTCTTTCCCCTCCTAACGGATCTCACTTCCTCTCACTCTCACACACTCATTTTTTCTCTTCCCTCACATCACTCTCACACACCCACGCATACCCTATCTCCTTCTCTCTTTCCCTCACGGATCTCCTCTCACTCTCACACATCCATCACTTCTCTTCTCTCACCAAAACACAAAATCATCATCCTCTCCTCTGCCATGCCCATACCCCTCACACAAACCATCATAACCCCTCCTCTCACAAACCTTCATCAACCATCACGAAATCTCTACATCTCTCCATCATATCAAGTTTTTTTTCTCAAGTCAAAAAAAGAGAAACACTGTACAAGGTATGGTGAGGCAGTCAGAAGAAAACGAAGAAGAAAAAAAAAAGCCCTTTTTTGTATAAATAGGGGGCCATGACTTTGAAGAGACCACGGTTTTGGAGGAGGAGGAGAAGATTTTCGAAAAAAAAAAGAGTTTTGCAAAGAATAAGTTCTTAGAGGAAAAAAAGAAAAATTTTCGGAGCAAAAAAGAGAGTTTAGATCTTTAGAAAAAAAAACAGTGAGATGTTTTCACTGTTTTCTATTCTTCCTTTCTTTCTTTTCTTCCTTCTCCTTCCAAATTTTTTTTAGTTTAAATTCCGCTGTATTAAAGAGATCCTAGGAGGAATTCGTGTTCCCAACATTTCCAGATTTTTTTCTTAAGGTACTGTAATGTGATTTTCGGATTCAATATATTGTTGCTGCTTTTGCTGTTTTTTTTTTATTTTATTTGTTGCTGTAGCGTTTTTTATATACATAGTTGTTGCTGTTTTTTATTCGTTTTTAGTTGCTGTAATATTTTTTTTTCATATATATTATTGTGGTTGTTGCCTTTTTATTTATTTTAGTTGTTGTAACATTTTTACAGATATTATTATTGTAGCTTTTCTTTATTAATTTGTTGCTGTTTTTCTAGTAAATCATTTTTTTTTTGTATATATTTGTTGCTGTTTTTCTTCATTTATTTGTTGCTGTTTTTTCTATTAATTTGTTGCTGTTTTTCTATTAAATCATTTTTTTTGTATATATTTGTTGCTGTTTTTCTTCATTTATTTGTTGCTGTTTTTCTTCATTTATTTGTTGCTGTTTTTTCTATTAATTTGTTGCTGTTTTTCTATTAAATCGTTTTTTTTTGTATATATTTGTTGTTGTTTTTCTTCATTTATTTGTTGCTCTTTTTCTTCATTTATTTGTTGCTGTTTTTCTTCATTTATTTGTTGCTGTTTTTTTCTATTAATTTGTTACTGTTTTTCTATTAAATCGTTTTTTTTGGTATATATTTGTTGCTGTTTTTCTTTATTTAATTGTTGCTGTTTTTTTTATATGTAAATTGTTGCTGTACTTTTTTTTATATACATATCATTGGTGTTTTTTTTTTAAATTGTTGCCTTTTTTAAATGTTCCTGTAATTTTCGAATTAAAATAAAGTCCTTTAAAATAAAAAAAAAATGTTTTTTTCTTCCAAAATAAATGGTTACTAATACCACTATCTTCGTAAAAAAAAAAAAGAGGAATAATAACAATATTTATTTCCCAAAAAAAAAACAGCAAAGGCACCTTTTAAAACAATAAACATGACAATTATTTTCAAATTAGAAGGGGCATTTCTTTATAAATGAGCAAATCTTTTCCAAATCCAATGCTTATTAGTCTAGGTATTTAAAAAAGGAGCGCTTCAGAATTATATGTTTTAGGGTAAGTTAATGAAATGGTAAAAAAGAAAAGTCAAACAATCGTTTTTTAGCGTCAAACCGCTATTCGCCCCCCCCCCCCACATTTTAGTAATACAGCACTCCCCGCTTTCAGCCCAATTTTCGCGCAAGGGTCCAAAAACCCAAATACTCAGTTTTGGGCTGCTACTAAGCCCACCACCCATTTCCATTTAATACAACACCCCTGTTAATTGCACCCACCTTTTTAATTATAACTCACTCCGCTTTTATTTACACCATAATGTTTCCAAACCGTTTTTTCTTTCTTTCAAACAATCAAACTCGCGTAAAAAAAATAGGTTGTTACTAATGGTCACTCTGAGCTTAGCTTGTTTGACCGATAGGGCTAACCTTCTTTTTTCAAAGCGGATTAGTAGCGGTGATCACTCTGAATTTATTCGTTTGATCATCGCAAACACCCGCCTAAACTTCAAGAAATTTTCAGTTAATAGAATACAAACGTAATCTCAACTCCCTTTTTAAAAAAAAATCACGCTTCCCAGTAAGCATTTTTCAAACAAAACGCTCGATCGCAAACCGGGTATTTATAGCGTTCACTCTGGGGCCAGCTCGTTTGAACGCTGTAAACACTTTCTTTTTCGAATAAGCCATTAGTGGTGACCACTCTGGATTTATCTGTTTGGTCACCATGAACGGCCTCTAGTTTTCGCAAACTTTCAATAAATAAAAAATACCAACGCACAAATATTTTCTATCCGAGAACTACGTAGCTTTGATTTCTCCATCGCACCCGGAGATACGTAGGAGCGGGGGCCCACTCCTGTCGAGCGCAAAAAACTAAATTTTTTATTAAGTCTTACCTTTCCGATTTTCGCAAACAATCAAAATAGGTAAGCAAAATATCTTCTTTTAAAACTAACTTTTTTTCTACACATTAAATTAAAAGGTAACCTTTTTAGGATGTTGCGGGGTGCTAGTACCTTCCCCGCACTTAATCGACCCCCGAACCCAAAAACAAAGGTTTTTTCAATGTTTTCCTAAAAATAAATATTGATGGCGACTCCATTGTTCAAAAACAACGAAGAATCCCTCCTTCGGATTTTTCGGTCGCTACAGCTGGCGACTCCACTGGGGACTATTTAAGAGGGTCAAGCCTAATTTAGTTAAATGTGTAGATATTTGTTAGTTGAGTACTTTATTTACCCTTGGCCCTTCTATTAGCGCGTCTATTTCATTTATCTGTTTATTTGCTTTATTGAACCTTAGGGTAGAAGACCTTTGTACTATTATCTGTATTTCTTTTGCAGCATGGGTAGTTTAGGTTGCTTATATCACACACATCACCTACACATATTGCACACACTCTTGAGCGGGGCCCTATACCCGGGTCTAAAAAAAAAACCTAGGACGAGTGGAGACGATTAGTGTCAGTCATTCTGGATTTTATCTGTCTGACTCTCATGAAAGCCTCAGCCAGAGTACGCTCTTTCGTGGTATCCCACACCAGGTAGCTCGCTATCGTTGTGGGTCATATCACGAAGGAGATTTCAGCTCTGGAGACCCTTGTGAGGACGTGATTAGAGCCACCTGAGAGATTGATCACACAAGTAGCCCTAGACCGTGACCCATATATAAGACCTAACCTGTTTAGGACACAAGGGCAATTCACCTACCCATTGCATCATCGCAAAAACTTTTTATCTTTAAAAAAAAATCAAATAATGAAAACCATTTACTCCTTTTGCCCTTTACGTATATTTTATGTGACATGGTTAATGTTTCTCAAAATTTGAATCACCAAAATTTTCTTTGTAACGTCATTCTTTAATTCATCATACATCATCTTTATTTCATAAAAAAAAATACAAAAAAATCCTCACATGCATGCTATTCATCTCATTTAGGTTTGCCGGGAATTGTAAGAGGCTCGAAAGTTTTGTCATAAGCAAGGCGATATGGGATCAAACTGTGAAGCAATCCAAACTCTGAACTACCCTATAGTAAAACAGCCTAATCTGACAAGTCTAAGGGAATGTGCTGGTCGATTGCCGCCCATCGAGCGCAGGTCTTTTGATAGAGTGTATGGGAAGATTATTATGTTACTACAATTGGACGTGCAAACGGAGGCCATTGCCGCTTTGAGCCAGTTCTACGACTCTTCATTAAGATGCTTCACCTTCAAAAATTTCCAGATGGCACCTACCCTGGAAGAATATACACAGATCTTCGGCTTTCCTCAACAAGACAATGGACCCTACCAGTATCAGGGACAATACTACACAGATGAGAAACTCGCCTCAATGTTACAAACCAGCAAAGAGAACTTGAAGCTCCGGAAGAAAAATCGAAATGGCATTGCAGGATTCCCACAAGAGTATCTGGAAAGCCAAATGAAATCCTTCGCCGACGCTAGAAATTGGGGTCCTTTTAAGCAGGTGTTAGCTTTGACCATCTTTAGCATTGTCCTATTTCCACGCCTTGAAAGATATGTGGACACAACAGCTATTGGTGTCTTCTTATCCTTCAAGGATGGAGAAAACCCACTCAATCCGATTCCAGCCATGCTTGCAGACACTTACTGTACTTTCACTCATTATAGTGAGCTAAGGGGAAAGAGGATATCTTGCTGCCTGCACGCCTTGTATGTTTGGCTTCTCACCCATGCTTTCGTTAACAAAGTCAGAGTAGAAGGCCCAATTGAAGACGCCAGAGGGTGTGATGTGAAGACAATGAACACTAGTGAATGGTTGCAAGTGCTAGGGGGCCTTCATGAATACAAGGTTCGTTGGCACCCATCATGGTGGAAAGATAGGCCCGCAGTAGTTTTTCAATGTGGAAACTTTCAAAACGTCCCGCTCATGGGGACAAGAGGATGCATAAATTACAATCCTTCTCTAACTCTAAGACAGCTGGGGTACCCCATGCGAAATCCGCCCACCGAAGACATGTTAATCCCTTTTTACCTCCATGAGGGAAGCCCAAAAGAGGTTGACATGCTCCGGAAGATTTCTCAAGCGTGGGATATGGTCGTCCGCAAGGGACAAGAGCTTACTAAGAGGAGCGGCGATAAGGAAACCACCTTTCGTCAATGGCTCCAAAAGAGGATCCAAGACACCCGATTGCCTTACCAAAGTGCACTATGGGTTGAGGAAGAAATACCTGAACCTACCCTTCCCACTGTCGAAGATTTAGATAAGCTTAAAATGGCATTGTCAAAGGCCGAGGAAGAAAAGAAGGGCTTGCAGGCAGAGTTAGAGAAAGTGCTCCTAAAAAACCAGAAATTGGAGGAGGAGAACGCAAGTAAGTCAGTGGCCATTGAAGACAGCCGCAAGCAGCTCAAGATTGAACAAAAGAACAAACTAGATGTTCAAAAGTACCTAAGAGGGGCGAAAGAGGAAATAAAACGTCGCAACCTGAAAATGAACCAAGCCATCGATGATGCATACAAGTGGAAAAAGTTATGGGAAGAATCAATGATTGCTGAAAAGACCGCACAGAGCCTGCTAATGGTATCAAAAAGAGAGTCCCGGATGATGGCAGCCGAGTTTGAAGAGCAAGTGAAAAGTATCAAGCAGGATAAAGATACCATTGAAGAGATACTCCGAGAATACCAACAAGCCTTGAGAAAGGAGCATGAAAAATCTGATGAGCTGAACGACCATATCAGATATCAAGAGGAGGTTTACCACCAGTTGGAGACAGAAAGCATCTATTGGGAGAACCGCTTTGTGGAGTTGGTCAGCAGGATAGAAAACCATGAAGCCTTCATAGAGTTGAAGAATGAAAGCTTATACTGGAAAGACAGATTCTCAAAATTGGCATGGCTGGCCAATCAAGCTATCGCGGGTATCCCCAAACGTCTAAAAGAGGCTAACGCGGCAATGCACCCGTTTAACACCCCGGTCCAAGTTTCCGAATTCATGGAGTTTTGCGAGGTTCTGATTGCCGAACTCCGGGAGAAGGCTGGCAGCACTACTAGTAGAAAAAGAGGGAGGAGTGGAAAAATGAAAGCCATATGTATTTGAGTGAAATTTAAAGAACATTGTACTTTTCTTTTCGAAGTTTTATTTCCAAAATGTTGTACTTTCCTCCATCAATGAAGTTTGTTTGTCTCACATGCTGATCCTTTATCTTGAAAATATTGTGGAACTTTAATCTGTGTACTTATGACAAATCAGGATGCGCTTGCAATTCCCGACCTAAAACAATAAGACTCATGCACACATGCATCATTCGCATTTTCATCCATTCATATACTCATACATATACTCATACCATGTGTCCCACCCACAGAGAGTAAAAGACAAGCTGGTGCGTCAACATCGCTATTGGACTCGTTCTCAGGCCAGAAACATGGAAGAAAATCAGGACAATCCGCCTCAAGATAACCCGGATCAAGGCAATCCACCTCAGAACCTAGGCAATCAAGAGCTTAGGGCAGAAATAGATGGGATGAAAGAACAGATGGCTGAAATCTTGAAGGTTCTACAAGCTTTGAGGGGCAAAGACACAAGTGAAGATGTCTCCGCTGGGAACACGGAAAATCAAGTTACCAACCCTCCTCCTCCCAATGGACTCGGGATCCCGCATACAGTGCACCCCACTGGGACTAATGACCAGGGTTACATATGGCCTCCTTACGGACTTCCACAAGGTTACACACCTCCGACAGTCGATGCTAATCCAGAAGACGGTCCCTCAGGAGTCGCGGGCCAACAACAGCTTACACCAACGGGTCACGATGGTAATTCGGGGGCACCACAAGTTCAAAACCCGAACCCCGTCGTCGTACCACAAAGACTCCCACTTGGCTGCCCTCCACCGCCGATAGTTGACGCTCAAGCTCAGGGTTCCAACCTCAGGAATCCCACTCATTCACATACCCCAAATGTGAACCCAGCCATAGTTCCGATGATTCATCCTTACTATGGTATGAGTGGGCTCCCTCACAATTACTCTATGGAGAACCCTCAAGCCAAAGACAAACTACAAATGCTTGAGGAAAGGTTGAGAGCAGTCGAGGGATCCAATGTTGGTGCGAGAGATGCTTATGACTTGTGCCTCGTCCCTAACGTGGTCATCCCTCCAAATTTAAGGTGCCAGACTTCGACAAGTACAGAGGGTCGACTTGCCCTGTAAGCCACTTAACCATGTACTGCAGGAGGATGGCGGCGTTTGCTCACGACGACAAATTGCTCATCCACTACTTCCAAGATAGTCTGTCTGGGGCAGCTTCGAGCTGGTACATGCAATTAGAACGTGCCCATATCAGATGCTGGAAAGACCTAGCCGATGCATTTTTGAGGCAATACAAATATAACATTGACATGGCTCCCGATAGAACACAGCTGCAGAGCATGACGAAGAGAGATAATGAGTCCTTCAAAGAATATGCCCAACGCTGGAGAGGGTTGGCTGCACAGGTAGTACCACCTTTGTTAGAAAAGGAGATGGTATCCATGTTCATGGATACCCTTCAATCACCTTTCTACGACAGGTTGATTGGGAGCGTGTCTTCGAACTTTTCAGATATGATCGTCATCGGAGAAAGATTAGAGAATGGATGGAGAAACGGGAAGATTGCATATAGCTCCGCTGGAACCAGCAATCAGAAAAGGCCCTTCTCAGGTTTCCCTAAAAAGAAGGAGGGCGAAGCTAATGCCATCTCTGGATCCGGAAAGCCTCCCTACAACAACCCCCGACAGACTTTCCAAATACCTACTCAAACACCACAAGCCCCACCTCACCAAGTCAACCCAGGCTATAGACCACAAAACTACCAAGAAAGAAAGCCCGCCAATTTCGACCCAATACCCATGTCATACACAGACCTATTCAATCACCTCATCAGTCACAACTTGATCACTCCCCGTCCAATGAGACCCCTTCAACCTCCTTTCCCTAGGAGCTATGACCCAGAGGCTAGCTGTGGATTCCACGCTGGGGCAGTTGGCCATTCAACAGAAAATTGCAAGGCATTGAAATATGTAGTACAAGACTTAATTGAATCTAAATGGTTAAGCTTCGCAGAAGATGGTCCGAATGTTGCCACTAACCCTCTGCCGGGGCACGGGAAACCCTCCGTCAATGCCATTGAGGATGTTGAGGGGCAATTATTGGTCAGAAAGGTGGAGGACATTGTCACACCCCTGGACCTCATCCATGCTGATTTGTGTCACTTCGGAATCATTATGAAGGGATGTACCGGAAAGGGCTCGTGTGCTGATCCCCTTTGTGTCGGGGCCTGTGAAGCATTCAAGCCAGTCCTGCAAGACTTATTAGACCGACACATAATACAAATAGGTCTTCAAAAGAAAGAGGAAGGCGTGTCGACTCTCCAGTCAAGCATTGACCAGAGCAAGAGTATCCGGAAACCACTGGAAATCCATTACAAAAAGGACACAAAGCTAACCACCGCTGTGCCTAAACCAATCACTATTCAAGTGCCAGTCCCTTTTCCCTTTAAAAGCACCAATGCGGTCCCGTGGAATTACAATGTGAAAGTTCAGACTACTCCTGATGTCATTAACATCTCAGGGACCGGTGGGATGACTCGAAGTGGGCGTTTCTATACCCCTGGAGGGCCTAGTGAGGACCGAACAAAAGAAGGGGAGGAAAGAGCCCGTAAGGGCAAAAGCATAGAGCAGGAACCTGTCGATAAGAATGCAGGAAAGAAGACGTTATCCGAGCAAGAAGCCAGTGAATTTCTGAAGCTTATGAGACAAAGCGAGTATAAGGTGGTTGATCAACTGAACCAAACTCCCGCAAAGATATCTCTGTTGTCATTATTGCTCAGTTCCGATGCCCATCGTGCAGCATTGACAAAAGTATTGAATGAGGCCCATGTCGCTCATGACATCTCGGTCGGCCAATTTGATGGGATCGTCGGAAACCTTGTTGCAAGTAATTATCTCACCTTTACTGATGATGAGATTCCAACTGAAGGAAGGGGGCACAACAAGGCCCTACACATATCTGTGAAGTGTGGAGATTACTCTCTTGCTCGGGTACTTATTGACAATGGTTCATCTTTGAATGTATTACCCAGATCAACCATGGAGAAATTAGATGTGGACTGTTCATACATGAGACCAAGCTCCATATTAGTCAGGGCCTTTGACGGATCGAAAAGGGAAGTCATCGGAGAAATGGAATTACCTGTGCAAGTAGGTCCGGAGCACTTCGTAGTGACATTCCAGATAATGGATATCGTCCCATCCTACAGTTGTCTCTTGGGAAGGCCGTGGATCCACTCTGCAGGGGCAGTTCCCTCTTCTTTACACCAGAAGCTCAAGTTCATAGTCAACAATAAGCTGGTGGTTATTTTCGGTGAGGAAGAAATGCTGATAAATAGGTCCTCTCCCACTCGTTACATTGAGGCTGCTGAAGAGTCTTTTGAAACTGCCTTCCAAGCATTGGAAATCGCCAATACATCTGCTATGTTAAAACCCAAGCTATCCAAGACTGCCGTGATGGTTGCTAAGTTCATGATAGGAAAAGGCTACCAAGCTGGAGGAGGCTTGGGAAAGACCGGACAGGGGATCCTGACGCCAATACAGCCAGAGGAGAACAAAGATAGGCATGGGATAGGATATCGGCCCAATCGCACTGACAAGAGAAGGATTGTGGAGGAAAAGAAGGAGCGGAGGTTAGCCAGGCTTGAGGGCAGGGTGCCAAATACGAAGAGGATCATCGTCTGCGACATCAAGGAAAGCTTTCAGAGTGCAGGGAATGTTGAACCCCAATCAGATCGCCGCAGTTGAGGACGATCTAAGCGCTGAAGAAGCTGTCGTCAGTCTTGTACGCCCTTGTCCTGCAAACAAAAGGCTCAAGAATTGGGAGATCATTGATTTTCCTGTGGTTTTTAGTTCAAAGTAATGTTTCTATAATGTAATCCTCTGGCTCTGCCCAAAGCCTTAGGATATTCATTCGGGCACTGCATGTTTTCCTTTCAGTATTAATATCAATGCAACGTTATTTCAGTTCCCAATAAACCCCCGTTCTCCTTTTCTTTTTACATTCGCTTCTTATTTTCTTTCATTCGTTTTTATTCCGTTAATTTACACTAATGCAGATCCGAAAAAAATGTCTTTGAAAATAACAACGCCAATAATCCATATTGTAACTTTGATCACCCCATCAATCAAACTGAGGAAGATGTTGAGGATAATTGGGAAACCCCTCCAGAGTTAATGAGAATGATGGAACAAGAGGAAAAAATAATCGAACCCCACGAGGAATCAACTGAAACGATCAACTTAGGCACGGAAGAAGACAAAAAAGAAGTTAACATTGGCACCACATTGAAAGACAGCGAGCGAGAGAAATTGGTTAGGTTGTTGTTTGACTATGTTGACGTCTTCGCATGGACATACCAAGACATGCCTGGACTGGACCCCAACATAGTCGAGCATAAGTTACCAGTAAAACCAGAATGCCCGCCGGTAAAACAAAAGTTAAGAAGGATGAAACCAGAAATGTCGCTGAAAATCCGAGACGAGGTTAAGAAACAGTTCGATGCTGGGTTTTTAGCAGGTAGCAAAATACCCTCAATGGGTAGCCAATATTGTACCAGGTCCCAAAGAAAGACGGGAAGGTTCGGATGTGCGTCGATTATCGAGATCTGAACAGAGCCAGCCCCAAAGATGACTTCCCTTTGCCTCACATTGATGTCCTGGTAGATAGCACAGCACAACACTCTCTGTTCTCCTTCATGGATGGATATTCCGGATACAACCAAATTAAGATGGCCCCTGAAGACATGGAGAAAACCACCTTCATCACTCTCTGGGGAACCTTTTGTTACAAAGTAATGCCATTTGGACTGAAGAATGCTGGTGCAACGTACCAAAGGGCAATGGTCGCATTGTTCCATGATATGATGCATAAGGAAATAGAGGTTTACGTGGATGACATGATTGCAAAATCCAAGACTGAAGAAGAGCATATCGTCAATCTGCAAAAACTCTTCGAACGTCTCAGGAAGTTCAAACTCAGATTAAACCCTGCCAAATGCACTTTCGGTGTAAGATCGGGAAAGCTGTTGGGTTTCATAGTCAGTCAGAGGGGAATAGAAGTAGATCCAGCCAAAATACGAGCAATACTAGAAATGCCGGTACCGAGTACTGAAAAAGAAGTTCGTGGTTTCCTGGGAAGATTGAACTACATCTCTAGGTTCATATCGCAGCTAACATCTACATGCGAGCCTATCTTCAAGCTTTTGTGCAAAAACCAAGAAACAAAGTGGAATGATAATTGCCAAGAAGCCTTTGAAAAGATCAAGAGGTACCTCCAAAATCCACCGATTCTGATGCCGCCTGTGCAGGGCAGACCTCTCATCCTGTATCTAACAGTGCTAGACAAATCAATGGGTTGTGTACTGGGGCAACATGATGAATCCGGAAAGAAGGAACACGCCATCTACTATCTAAGCAAGAAATTCACCGAGTGCGAGACAAGATACTCATTGTTGGAAAGAACGTGTTGTGCTCTGGCCTGGACTGCACGTCGTTTGAGGCAGTATTTGCTGAGCCACATGACTTGGTTGGTATCTAAAATGGACCCAGTCAAGTATATTTTTGAAAAACCCGCACTCACAGGGAGGATCGCTCGCTGGCAAATGCTACTATCTGAATACGACCTTTTATATGTCACCCAAAAAGCAATCAAGGGTAGTGTATTGGCTGAGTACTTGGCACACCAGCCCATTGAAGATTACCAATCAATGCAGCGCGATTTCCCAGACGAAGATATAATGGCTCTATTCGTAGAAGGGAATCCTCCGGACAACGAAAGGTGGAGAATGTTATTCGACGGCGCTTCTAATTTATACGGGCACGGGGTCGGAGCTGTACTGATCTCTCCTGATAACCGCTTCGTACCATTTACCGCTAGACTGAGTTTCTATTGCACCAACAACATTGCAGAATATGAAGCGTGCGTCCTAGGCATCAAAGCAGCCATTGAATGGAAAGTCAAAAGACTCGATGTATATGGGGACTCAGCTTTAGTCATCCATCAGACAAAAGGTGACTGGGAAACCAGGGATTCCAAATTAATTCATTATCATGATCACATCCAAAAGATGGTTGAACAATTTGAAGAGATCACTTTCCATCATCTCCCTCGCGAAGAAAATCAGTTGGTCGATGCTTTGGCGACTTTGTCATCAATGTTCAATATCAATAACGACAAGAGTCTGACATTCATCCGAATCCAACATCGAGACCTACCGGCACATCATTGTGTGGCAATCGAAAAAGAGCCTGACAGTAAACCTTGGTATTACGATATCAAGCACTATATCACAAACAGAGAATATCCTCCTGATGCCACCGAGAATGATAAGAGGACACTTAGGAGGCTGTCAATGGGTTTCTTCTTAAATGGGGAAGTGCTTTACAAGAGGAATCACGATATGGTCCTCCTCAGATGTGTAGCAGAAGAAGAAGCAGAAAGAATTATGAAAGATGTCCATGAAGGCTCGTTCGGCACCCATTCTAATGGGCACACCATGGCAAGGAAAATCCTAAGGGCTGGCTACTACTGGTTGTCAATGGAGACTGACTGCTTCAACTATGTCAGAAAATGCCACAAATGTCAAATCTATGCCGACAATATCCATGTACCACCTGCCTCTCTGAATGTCCTAACAGCACCATGGCCATTCTCAATGTGGGGAATGGATGTCATCGGTCCCATCGAACCCAAGGCATCAAACGGACATCGTTTCATTCTTGTCGCTATTGATTATTTCACCAAATGGGTCGAGGCCGCTTCTTACGCCAGTGTAACAAAATCGGTGGTTGTCAGGTTCATAAAGAGAGATTTGATTTGCCGCTACGGTCTTCCAAATAAGATCATCACGGACAATGGGACCAACCTGAACAACAAGATGATGAAAGAGTTGTGTGATGACTTCAAGATCCAACATCATAATTCCTCCCCGTACCGTCCAAAGATGAATGGGGCCGTTGAGGCGGCAAATAAGAACATAAAGAAGATCGTGCAAAAGATGGTAGTGACCTTCAAGGACTGGCATGAAATGTTACCCTTCGCTTTGCACGGGTATCGGACCTCTATCCGCACGTCAACAGGGGCAACACCATTCTCACTAGTATAGGGGATGGAAGCAGTTCTTCCCATCGAGGTGGAAATACCCTCCCTGCGAGTGCTAATGGAAACAAAATTGGAGGAAGCAGAATGGGTTCAAGCTCGTCTGGATCAGTTGAACCTCATAGAAGAAAAGAGAGTAGTTGCTTTGTGTCATGGGCAGTTGTACCAACAAAGAATGAAAAAGGCTTATGATAAAAAAGTGCGCCCCCGCAAGTTTCAAGAAGGAGACCTTGTGCTCAAGAAGATGTTGCATATCCAAAAGGATTCCCGTGGAAAATGGGCCCCTAACTATGAATGACCTTATGTGGTAAAGAAGGCCTTCTCTGGAGGAGCGCTGATTCTCACAAAAATGGACGGTGAAGACCTCCCACTCCCAGTGAACTCGGACGCAGTTAAGAAGTACTATGCCTAAAAATATATATATGGAAAAAAAAGAGAAAGATGAGCCAAGCAAAAATAAGCTCGCTAGGTCGAAAACCCGAAAGGGCGACCTAGGCAAAAATTAGAGCGACCCGGTGGACTGAAAACTCTAAAGAGCAGTCCAGGCAAAAATTAGGGTCAGAAGTTGGACTTTGAGCTACAAAGGCAGTCAATACCTCCGAAAGTTGGATGATGAATGCTCATAGTTGTGTTAATGAGCAATTGGCGTTGTTACTCCAAAGATACAAACAATCAAAAGATCAGCTATCCTTGTTTTCTTTTTCTTCTCTTTCTTTTTGTAGTTTAAACTCCCAATGTATTTCTCAGCCAGCGCGACCTTCTGCGCATTTGTTTTCCATTTTGAATATTAAACACTTCCTTTGTTCTCTCATTTCCCTATTATCGTAAAAATAACGTTCATGGTAGACGATACTGAATTGCGAAATATGGGCATGAGCACAAGCATTATAATCATTGCGAAATTTCTAAAAATCACAAAAAACAGATGATCTCTCACAAATTTGCTAAAAAGACGAATGCATAATCACTCCAACAGATCTTAATAACCCGCACTTTGGCACCACTGCTTGAGGCAACCCTCGTATCCCACGTCAAGAGTCATGCGAGTTGATGATGCCAGCAAAGTCAATAAAGAGCTAAAGAGAAAAAAGAGCAAAAGAGCAAGAAAAGAAAATGAAAAAAAGAAAAAAGCCAAGAACAAAAGCCAAAAATAAAATCATTCCACACTTCATTCATCATGTCATCAATTACTTAACTACATACACGCATGCATCATTCATTGCAAGCGTCTGTTGAGATAATTTTAGTATGTATCGTTAGCACCAATTCTTCAGACCCCCAGCGGTCCTTCAGAGCCCAGGCGCTCCTTCAGACCAACAATGGTCCTTCAATCCAGATCGCACGTCGCGTTATCGAGCAACCGACGGATCATCCGGCCCCAGGCCCTTCAGACTAGCTGTGCCCGCCTAAAAAAAAAAACACAGTGCACGTCCTTCGTGGTTATATCAGTTCCGGACTTGATTAACCCTAATGGCCGCTCGAAAAGAGGCCACCCCCAGACCGTATTACTAGTACCATAAGCTAGTTGCGCTCCTTCAGACCCATCGGTCCCTCAGGCTTAGGCATGCCCTTCAGACCCCGACGGTCCCTCAGTCGAACGCAAGTCGATGCGCCAAGCATTGATTTTGAACTAGACCTTCAGAGCCCCAGTGCTCCTTCAGAGCCCCAGTGCTCCTTCAGATCCCCAGCGATCCTTCAGATCCCCAGCGATCCCTATTTACTTTCTGTCTGAATCAACCCTGTTTTCATAAGTTTAAAAAAAAAACCAAAAAACCTCAGTCTGGACAAAATCAGTGTCTTGTTATCTTTATTTCTATTTTCCTCGAGAAATTTGGAATCCCTCCGATTTCCTAGCAAAATATAAATAAAGAGGGGCAGCTGTAATACCCTAATTTTGTCCGATCAAAAATGAGAGATTTTATTTTTAATAAAAATAATAATCAGTTTTATTTTCATGTCATGTATTATTTTATTTTAGTTGCCACAAGTTTTTAGCCAAAAAAATATATTAATTAGAAGTGAAGAAATAAAAAATAAGCAAAGGAGGAAATGGAGGGTGTAACACCCATTTTCTACCCGTTAATTTAATTGGAAAAATATCAGAGTTTTCAAAATTTCTTTTCATTTCAAAGGATGTTACACTTACTTCCATAAAACCACACTTCTCAATAGAACAGCTCAAAAACATAATAACCATGTATTACGTAGCACATCACTAAAAGACGAATCTCAACACCACAGTTATCATCACAATAAAACTTAACGTCAACAAAATCAACCACACAGCGGAATAACAGAATCAGAATAAAACAGAATTGTCAACAAAACATAACAACCAAAATCATTCATAACATTAAGTTCGTTCCCCCCCTGAGTGCTACGTATCAGAGCGTGACGACTTGACTCGAATTAGTGAAGGTACCTAGTCCTTCACTCGCAATCACCTGCACGTTACCGCATGGGGGTAACATTCAAACAGAAGGGTGAGTCCAATTCAATCCATATAATAAATCATATGATAAATAATAAGTCAAGTCACAGCTCTAAAATAATCACATCACAATCATCAATCACATCACTACATAAACTCATCATTATGTCATGCGGGCATATGAAATGCAACCCACTCGCGGGCATATGCATGAAGTACCTTTTCACAAAACGTCGCTTAGCCATTATGGCCTCATCGTCACTTAGCCTTTTGGGCCTCAAAAACGTCACTGGGTTTATGCATATGGGGCATGAGACACTATGACATGCACCACTCACAAACACACAAATCATGGTCAACTATGTGACCCGTCACTTACCGAATTGCCAAATCAGAGGCACAGCACCTGTCAATCCACAATTTACACAACAACATCACTTAGCCATCTAGGCCTTAACATCACTTAGCCATTCAGGCCTCAAAACGTCACTGGGTTTCATCGTCACTTACACATCATTATAAATAATATTAGCCACTAAGGGCAAAACAGTCATTTACACGTCATTATAAATAATATTAGCCACTAAGGGCAAAACAGTAATTTACACGTCATTATAAATAATATTAGCCACTAAGGGCAAAACAGTCATTTACACGTCATTATAACTAATATTAGCCACTAAGGGCAAGACAGTCATTTACCTAGCCACTAGGGGCATCATCGTCAAAATCGTCATTTTTGACACTAAATCGTTAACACCACTGGTCATACGCAAAAGAGAATTTTTAAAGACCCCAAACATCTTTTCATTGTCACAGCAACGATCACCAGAAACAGCCACTTGGGGCGCCCCAGCAATCTTCAGAAATAATAAGTTTTTATTTTTAAAACTGGGACACGCAGATAGACAACTGAAAATGCTTCCCAACGCTTTTTGAAACGTTCAAAACGGATGTCCGAGTCGAAAGATATAGCGAAAACAGTTTTCGAAAATATTTTGGGAACATCCTGAAAAACTTGCGCCATGGGCGCCCAGCGCCCAGCAAAACGCAACACGCACACATGGGCGCCCAGCGCCCAGCGCCTTGGCGCAACAAGCAACACACACACACGGGCGCTCAGCGCCCAGCGCTGGCACCCAGCGCCCAGCGCTCCACACACGCACTCACACACGGGCGCCCAGCGCGTTGGCGGAACACAGGACACGCGCACACGGGCGCCCAGCGCCCAGCGCTGGCACCCAGCGCCTACATACACACACAACACACTGGCGCGCAGCGCCCATGGGCGCCCAGCACCTGCCACACTTCCAGCACACAAATTTTACACAATTTCAGCACAAACTAGTTTGTTTTCCAAATTTTTCACATGACCAACACAACCCATATTACAACCTTTCATAATCACGTGCAAAATCATCAACACCACCTATCAAACATCGAATTTCAACACATCCCAAGCACAACATCGAATCATGAATATAACAACAACAAGACATGATTTCGCAAACATCATCATAATCATAGTTAAAATCTAGGCCATCGCTACTTAGGATCTATCATAGGAATCATTATAAGAATTGATAGGACATCCCCTTACCTCGAATTTGAAGGATAGGAGCCCTAGAGACGGTCACGATCGGAACAACGGCAACAGAATCACGTTCCTCTTTTCCCCTTGGAGCTTGCGACCTTCTCCTCTCTTCTTCTCCCTCTACGGCGCGCCTTCTCTCCTTTCCTTTCCTCTCTTCTCAATTCACAAATGTTCACAACAAAACCCTAACCCCTAGGCGCTTGTCCACTTCGCATATGACAAGAGTCATGGGCTTGGGCTTCTCACTTAAGCCCAAGTCCATCTAGTTTGGCATCTCCACCTTCTAATACCACCTACACATATTAATATAATTTTTAATAATTAATTTATATCCACTTAATTAATTTAAATTCCTAAATACTTAATTAAATAAATTAATTAAATATTTAGGGTGTTACAGAGGGGGTCTGCCAAAAAAAGAATGGAGGTGCAATCAGGATTGGGCCATCAGAAACCCAACCCAACAGAAAAAAGGCTAGCCCAACTCGCCTAACCCTAAATCTCCTCCACCAAACCCTAACCCATCCAACCAACCCATAACCCATGACCCAACTCCTCACCTAACCCTAATACCAAAAGCCTAACTCAGCCCCCTTTTTTAACCCTAAAAAATTTCGGCCATCCCACTCCCCCCTCCTTAATTTTCGGCTGCCTTCCCACTTCCCCATTCCTTGGAAATTGCATTTTTTCTTTCCCACACTCCACCTCTCCTCTTTTTTCTCAACTCCCACTTCCCCACATTCCTCTTCCCCATACACGTTTCCTTTCTTTCTCTCTCCCACTCAACGGCTAAACTCTCTCTCTTTCCCCTCCTAACGGATCTCACTTCCTCTCACTCTCACACACTCATTTTTTCTCTTCCCTCACATCACTCTCACACACCCACGCATACCCTATCTCCTTCTCTCTTTCCCTCACGGATCTCCTCTCACTCTCACACATCCATCACTTCTCTTCTCTCACCAAAACACAAAATCATCATCCTCTCCTCTGCCATGCCCATACCCCTCACACAATACATCATAACCCCTCCTCTCACAAACCTTCATCAACCATCACGAAATCTCTACATCTCTCCATCATATCAAGTTTTTTTTCTCAAGTCAAAAAAAGAGAAACACTGTACAAGGTATGGTGACGCAGTCAGAAGAAAACGAAGAAGAAAAAAAAAGCCCTTTTTTGTATAAATAGGGGGCCATGACTTTGAAGAGACCACGGTTTTGGAGGAGGAGGAGAAGATTTTCGAAAAAAAAAAGAGTTTTGCAAAGAAGAAGTTCTTAGAGGAAAAAAAGAAAAATTTTCGGAGCAAAAAAAAGAGTTTAGATCTTTAGAAAAAAAAAACAGTGAGATTTGTTCACTGTTTTCTATTCTTCCTTTCTTTCTTTTCTTCCTTCTCCTTCCAAATTTTTTTTTTAGTTTAAATTCCGCTGTATTAAAGAGATCCTAGGAGGAATTCGTGTTCCCAACATTTCCAGATTTTTTTCTTAAGGTACTGTAATGTGATTTTCGGATTCAATATATTGTTGCTGCTTTTGCTGTTTTTATTTTATTTTATTTGTTGCTGTAGCGTTTTTTATATACATAGTTGTTGCTGTTTTTTATTCGTTTTTAGTTGCTGTAATATTTTTTTTCATATATATTATTGTGGTTGTTGCCTTTTTATTTATTTTAGTTGTTGTAACATTTTTACAGATATTATTATTGTAGCTTTTCTTTATTAATTTGTTGCTGTTTTTCTAGTAAATCGTTTTTTTGTATATATTTGTTGCTGTTTTTCTTCATTTATTTGTTGCTGTTTTTTCTAATAATTTGTTGCTGTTTTTCTATTAAATCGTTTTTTTTGTATATATTTGTTGCTGTTTTTCTTCATTTATTTGTTGCTGTTTTTTCTATTAATTTGTTGCTGTTTTTCTATTAAATCGTTTTTTTTGTATATATTTGTTGTTGTTTTTCTTCATTTATTTGTTGCTCTTTTTCTTCATTTATTTGTTGCTGTTTTTTTCTATTAATTTGTTACTGTTTTTCTATTAAATCGTTTTTTTTGTATATATTTGTTGCTGTTTTTCTTTATTTAATTATTGCTGTTTTTTTTATATGTAAATTGTTGCTGTAATTTTTTTTTATATACATATCATTGCTGTTTTTTTATTTAAATTGTTGCCTTTTTTAAATGTTGTTGTAATTTTCGAATTAAAATAAAGTCCTTTAAAATAAAAAAAATGTTTTTTTGCTTCCAAAATAAATGGTTACTAATACCACTATCTTCGTAAAAAAAAAAGAGGAATAATAACAATATTTATTTTCCCAAAAAAAAAACAGCAAAGGCACTTTTTAAAACAATAAACATGACAATTATTTTCAAATTAGAAGGGGCATTTCTTTATAAATGAGCAAATCTTTTCCAAATCCAATGCTTATTAGTCTAGGTATTTTAAAAAAGGAGCGCTTCAGAATTATATGTTTTAGGGTAAGTTAATGAAATGGTAAAAAAGAAAAGTCAAACAATCGTTTTTTAGCGTCAAACCGCTATTCGCACCCCCCACATTTTAGTAATACAGCACTCCCCGCTTTCAGCCCAATTTTCGCGCAAGGGTCCAAAAACCCAAATACTCAGTTTTGGGCTGCTACAAAGCCCACCACCCATTTCCATTTAATACAACACCCCTGTTAATTGCACCCACCTTTTTAATTATAACTCACTCCGCTTTTATTTACACCATAATGTTTCCAAACCGTTTTTTTTCTTTCTTTCAAACAATCAAACTCGCGTAAAAAAAAATAGGTTGTTACTAATGGTCACTCTGAGCTTAGCTTGTTTGACCGATAGGGCTAACCTTCTTTTTTCAAAGTGGATTAGTAGCGGTGATCACTCTGAATTTATTCGTTTGATCATCGCAAACACCCGCCTAAACTTCAAGAAATTTTCAGTTAATAGAATACAAACGTAATCTCAACTCCCTTTTTTAAAAAAAATCACGCTTCCCAATAAGCATTTTTCAAACAAAACGCTCGATCGCAAACCGGGTATTTATAGCGTTCACTCTGGGCCCAGCTCGTTTGAACGCTGTAAACACTTTCTTTTTCGAATAAGCCATTAGTGGTGACCACTCTGGATTTATCTGTTTGGTCACCATGAACGGCCTCTAGTTTTCGCAAACCTTTCAATAAATAAAAAATACCAACACACAAATATTTTCTACCCGAGAACTACGTAGCTTTGATTTCTCCATCGCACCCGGAGATACGTAGGAGCAGGGGCCCACTCCTGTCGAGCGCAAAAAACTAAAATTTTTATTAAGTCTTTCTTTCCGATTTTCGCAAACAATCAAAAATGGGTAAGCAAAATATCTTCTTTTAAAACTAACTTTTTCTACACATTAAATTAAAAGGTAACCTTTTTAGGATGTTGCGGGGTGCTAGTACCTTCCCCGCACTTAATCGACCCCCGAACCCAAAAACAAAGGTTTTTTCAATGTTTTCCTAAAAATAAATATTGATGGCGACTCCATTGTTTAAAAACAACGAAGAATCCCTCCTTCGGATTTTTCGGTCGCTACAATATATTTTGCACAAGTCATATTTAATCGACCCCTTCTGATCATCCAATTTTTGCTCTTCAAAAATGTTTTGACATTCACTTTTTTAATTATTAAATTGTTTTTTTTTTACAATAATCATTAAATCGACCCTTTCAGGCGCCACATGGTACCAAGAACTTGCCTTCAACTCCTCATGGTTATCGCGTTCGTGTCTAAGCCAATCTTGATATTTCTCAAGTAAGGTTATTGGATACATTCGCTCAAACCTAACGCTGAGTTCACCTGCCAAAACGTACACTTCCTGACCCTTAGGGTTATATGTCAGCGCATTGTTGAACATTCATCGCACATCAGATGTAAATTCCATAAAGGAATTGAAAGAAGGCAACCCCGTGCGTAGCACGGGTGTTAGGACTAGTTTATATAGATATTATATCTAAAGCTTCTCATAACTGTTTTTCTATTTCTCTTTAGCTAAAGTAGGACTGTAGTAGGAGCTTCCTCAACATGCACATAAAGCTTGATTTATAACATTTACCCTAAAACATAATGCACAAGTGCACAAAAAAGCATAAGATTAAAAGGATAAAAAATTAAATATTTTTTTCTGGAGGACGCTGACAATTTTTCTAAAGCAACCCTATGAAATCCACTTGTAGCAGAAGAGGCCGATGGGCTTTAATTATATATATATATTTATCAGAAACCGGAGAAATGATTCTGAGAAGGTTGGAGCATTTGCATGTCCATGGTTGTTTGACATGAGTTATCATCACTGATCAAGTTCCTGTTTCAATATCCATAATAGATGAGCAGATAACTTGTAACACATGTATAATGACTGTATATATATATATGATTAAATTAAACTTACTCTCGTGGTCTTGATGCCCAAAGAGAACTAAGGGCACGAAGTCGTCCGTAGTACTCTCCAATGACAAGAAACGACCTTGCAGCTTGTCGTATTGTGAGTAGTCGACATAATTGGTGAAGAGTCTGTTGCCTCAAATTATCAGCCTTCAATTCAGAAATATGAATGAGTATGAGACTTAACAAGCCACGGATAAGTGAATGGGCGTAAATAGATGAATGAAATAAAAATAAAGCACGGTGTAACTAAATTCTATTGTCATCGTGGATCTTATGGACTAGACCACTGTTGTGTCAATGTGGTCAAAACGATGAAGTTGTCTTGTCAATACACATGGCGGTTAATAATATTTGATTCAATAAATTAATATATTTTCTTTTTTGACGACCTAATTAGAATTTGATTAAATATTTTGGATTTTGTCTTTTGCAATAAGGATGGTGACCAATGACCATCACTTTCTAATACCAACTCTTGACTGAAACATTTGAAGATCAGATGCATGTACAAAGAGATTTAAAGTAGATAAATGTGACAGCCAAAGCAGTGATGGTAATTTAAGTCAACCTATGTAGATATATAGTTTTATGAATACAAATGAAAAAATGAAGAGTAAATTAGGTTAGAAATAGAAAAAGACATTTATTTTTGATAATATTTTTGCCAAGTGTGACAATTATTATGAGACGAAAGTAGGTATTATAATCTAATTTTGGTATAAATCATCATTAGTTAAAAAGAAGTTGATGCAACAAACACAGTACAGGTGTCTGCCACAGGAACATTTATTATTATATTTCAATCTAAAAAAAAACAATTAAAGAGAGAAGTAAAATGATAGTAAATGAATACTACGTACCTGGCGAACAAATCCTTCAAGATTGGCAAGCTTGCTCATAGCAACAACCATCTGTTGGACACCATCAACGAGGGGAGCTCCGGCAACGGTGTCGACGAGAGACTGTTGCAACTGGTCAAGGCCTTGAGAGAGAGCTTCCTCTGCCTGCTGTGAAGAATGCCGCAGCCCATACATCCCCATTATCTGTTGCTCAGCTAATGGCTCCAATTGTTGGATCAACATCTAATTAATAGCACAATTAATAATAATAACACATATTATATCATTCAAAATAATTGAAACTAAACCTTAACGCTAATCACTAGTACTATAGTAGTAGTATTTAATTACTGCCAGTAACTGTAATTCTACTGCTGCATTGGAACAGTAAATTACTGTCGCAACTGCTGACTGACATATGACAAATTATAAGTTGGTGACGTTACTTGAGACGCTATTTCTATAATAGCAGCAGCAAAGCAATGTTATTTACCAAGAAAGCCATTTAATTATCTCAGTACTGTCTAAGAAAATGACACCGGCCCCTTTTCAACAGAAAAAGAAAATGACCCACCCCTTTAACTTTTTTCATTCTTGGTTGCCCACTATTAATTAAGTTAGCATACTAAAATAAAATATGTTGTTATTTTTCTTAAAGAGAATTATTTTTTATAGAGTAGAATATATCTTTGATCTTTACAAAATATTAGTATATTTAATTTTGAGCACCACAAAAAATGAATGAGGCCGAATGTAGTAGTATTGTTGATTTTATTTTCATGCATTAAGGTATTAATTAAAATGAAATGGGAAGAGTACGTAGTAGACAGACCGCGATAAGTTCAGAGGGTCTAAAACCACCAATCCAAAGGAAGCAGCGTTCAGCTTGGGAAGTCCACATGCCATTGATAAGATGAAACACGTCTGATTTAGCAGCCACAGCCTTGAGTTTGAAAAGGTCATCATAATGTGACAAATATCCATCCACCATTACTCTCATATCATTATCTGATAACGCCGCATGCAACCCGTTCCGTAGCTCCGCTAACAGCCTGTTGTCATCTTCTAGCCATCTTCCATATTCCATGTCAAACATTGCAGCAGCTCCTGCAACATATTTATTTATTTATTTAAGACCATTCATTCTTATAAAAATAATCATATATCGATCTGTGTATGTATACTCTTGATATTGATTATAGTGTGCTGTGCGTAATATTTAAATGTGATACACCGGTTCAAATTTTTATGCTTTCTGAGTTTGTTTTCATATTTTATAAAATATTATTAATATTGTAATAAAATGTCGGTTGATTTGGTGACCATTGTACTGCGGCCAGGAATGAACACCTTTTGGTTGATTATTATTATATATATATATATATGGTGAACAATAAGATACCACTTTTTAATTCATTGTGAATAAACAATTGGATAATCATAATATGTAATCTAATGCGTTTCCTTTTCTTAAAGTGCATTTTCTGCGCATAATAATTCATGAATTATTATTTTGTTTTTATTTTTTATTAGTTCTTATTTACCTAGTAGCAATTGTCCTCAACTCTTTTTAACCCCAAAACCGACCGTATTACTCTTTTTTTGTGGGACAAACCGTATTTATGTAATTTTTTTGTGGGACAAACCGTATTACTTCCCACTTTATAGTTTATTTATCAAAAAAAAAACTTTATAGTTTATTTATGTAATTTTTTAACCCAAAAACCGCATTATTTCCCAAAGTGGAAAAGACTCAAAAGAACAGTATCATGATGGAATAATTCTATGAAAAGCCATGGTATAGAAAGTAGACTTTACAGTTTATTTATATAATTTAGACAAGTTGGTACAAATAAATATATTAGCATGTCCAATTCAAACATTAGCCTACTTGTATTTTTTTATTATTGTTATTCAAACTCGTTGGCCTATTATATTTATATTTATTATTTTATATTTAATTTAATTATTATTCAAACACGGGTTATTTTGCCACCGATATTGAAACTTGAAATGGGCTCTCAAAATCAAGTTTTGACTTTTATTTGGTTTCAGAAACATTTACTTTTATCCTTAAAAAAAGTAAATGATGGTACTAGTAGTATATTAAAACGAGCCTCTTATTATTTTTTATCTTTCTTTGTGTGAGGAATTAGAAAATTAGACATACATTACATTCCAAAAGTCAACCAGAAAAAAAATTAAAAATAAAATAGAAAAATGAACACTAAACTAAACTCACCAGAGCTTACACTGCCTCCAACACCACTCCAGTCCATGAACAATCCCTGTTAAATATAAACAGTAGAAATAATAATCAGTAAAATTAAGTAAAAAATAAAAACCATATACTAGTATCAGACATGACTTGAGAACCTGAGAGCGTGCTCTTTGAAGGTCTTGTTCCAGTTGGGTAAGCTTTAATCTACTTGACTCTAGCTGCTGCACATAAGCCTGTTTGATACAATAAAAATGTATTGAGTTTTATGATTTTTCTTTTTTATTTTTCACAATTTCTATTTCTCAAAAACTAATTGGATTTGTAAAGCTATAAAGCTATATTGTATATGTGTATGACACACCTTTTTTCTGAGGCGACTTTTCTTTGCAGCCTCTCTGTTTTGCGCTAAACGTCTTAATGTCTAAGGCAAGTGAAAAAGTTTACATTAGCTCTAAGCATCCACATAATAATAATAAAGATAAAACAGAACAGAAAATTAGAACCATACCTTTGCATCAAGTGGCTTTTCTGATGTTGAACCAGCTCCCTTTCTCTGCAACTTAAAAGAATCCAAAACTTATATTTAATCAAAATTAAGGGAAATGAAAGAAAATAGCAAGATCAACACAAATGTTAATGTGCTCAACTCATAATAGAATTTGCCACTACAAAAAAAAAAAAACAGGGAGGAAAAAGAAAGAAAAAAGTGTTAAACATAACTCCATCCTTGCTTTGAGCTAAATCAAAAGTAAAGCTAGCTTATATATAGAGAAGCTACACTTAATTCAATCCCAAAATGAAAGATGGTGTGATTAAGTGCTCACTGAATTTCTTGGAAGCATTTCTGAATGGTGAAGCCCTTTTGACCATTTCTCAAGAGGAATGCATTCATCTATGTGATAAGGATAGCAAAAGGGATCACTATTTGCCATTGTTGTTGGTTTGAGACTTTAGAGAGTTTGAGGACTTGTTGGGGAGAAAAGCACAAAGTTTTGGCTAAATCAAGTGAAATGGGTTGGTCACTTTAATAGGAAACGTTGATAAGTACCGAAAAGATTCTCACTTTGTTTTTTTGTTTTGTTTGTACTTGGTACACATACACATACACATTACACATTATCTCTCTATATCATGTTTCATGTCAGATATTCAGAAGAAAATTGTTCAGGAATAAGGAAAACTCTGTGTTCTTTTAATTTTCTGAAAGCTGTTGGGATCTGTGCTATTTTGTTTAAAGAAGATAGAGGAAGGGGAGGGACAGATCAAAACAGTAATAGTAGCATTAAAGAGTCCAACTTTCCCTGAGTTTTGGGGATATGGAAAGAGAGAACTAAGTGATTAACAGTGAAAAGGCAGTGATGGTTTATGATTAACCTTTTCTTGAGTTGATTTGGCTGCTGATTCATTCTGTGATAAAGAGGCTGCTCCTCTTGTGGCATCACTTGTTGCCATATCCTGTTGGAATTGAAGCTGCTGCTGATTATTGTTGTTATTATTATTATTATTATTATTATTATCTGAAGAAGATGCTTTTTTACTCACTGGAGGAGATTCTGGCTCAAAGGGGTTCTCCGTTTTGCTTGAAAAGGCTGAATCAGTACTCTCCCCTCCTGAATTGTTACCTCCCTGCATTTGGAAATTAAGACACCAAGATTAAAGTAAAATAAAAATAAAACATGTCACATGTTATTTGAACATTTGAACACTAATAACATTTATTTTTTGTACTTATATAAAAAACATAAGCAAAATTAAATAGATTGGTCAAAGAGGGAGAAGTAATAATAATAATACTCTTGTGGTTTGGTGAAATCTCATTGGCCATGAAGGGAACATTTCCAGTGTAGCAGAAGGTCTTGCTGTGAAAAAAGCTGCAAGAATCACAAAAGCAAAATCTGAGAGGATCACAAAAATAAAAAGGGATCAGGATTTTTGATTATTATTATTAGTAGGGAGAGAGAAGAACCTAATCCTCTTTTTTCAGCAGTTATGGAGTCAGTGAAATCATGCAAGGGGAAAGGGAGGGTCACGTTTCCAAGTTACCAAGTTTGTAACCCCAAACCATCCAAGTCTATAGCCTCAGAATCATTATTATGGTATAGGAAATGGTAACACTAACTAACCCCCCACCCCCCTACTGCGCATTCTTTTAGACATATTCAAAACCACCACCTTTTTCTTCTCTCTGCTTTTAGAAAGAGTTTGTTATGCTTATCTAACGTCAGAAAAAGGAGTATGTGATAGAAAAGGTAACTTACATGCTTTTCCATCATCATTTCTTCTGCTCTTCACTCCTTGCAGAACAATTGCTTCCTCCAGCTCCCCAAAATCAAAACCAGATCCTTGACCACTAGGAAACAAAATAAAATAAAACAAACCAATCATACATAATATATATATATATATACTTGTTGTAAAATAAAATGAATTCAATTAATTGCTAATTGTACAAGTACCATACATTAAGCTTGATGTAGAAGTGTTAATCCTGTGATGAATTCCATAAGGGAGATGGTGATTTGAAGGTCCCGACTCGGACAAATCAAGCTCCCCTATTCTGTGGTTCGCCATGCAAGTTTTGTTTTAGACAATTCTCATCTTTTCCTGAAACAAAAATGATCATGGGCTGGTTAATTAGTATATGAATTATGACTAATCCGAGGTGAAGAATATGAAAACAATGATGTCATGTTATGTTTGTAATTTGTATAATCTTAAACAGCTTACCTTTATATATTTTGTTGAATTGTAAGTTATACCATTTCCCCACTCCAAAGAAAAATATTTATAAAAAAGAAAAAGAAAAAACAAACTAAGGCTCATACCATTTCAACCCAAACATTAGAATAATAGTACACAAGCATATGCATAACAACTTTGTGTATTTAAATCCCAGCTCTGAGATGGATTTGTTTGGTATTATCCCCTTTGTTGATGGGTCAACATCCACTCCCTGTCACTGTCATCACCTAAACCATGCCACGTTAAGATTCGTTTCTACTTATAGTTATGGAAATCTGCTTGCAGACCAAAATAGTACACAAGGTAATCATGAAGTACTAGCAAATTGAATTCATCTGTAGATTTTAAGTAGTTCTAGTGAGTTCATAATTTTAATGTAGCTTTTTGTATTTGACTATCTTTCCTTAAACTCACTAAACCATCTTTATTATTAAGCTTTAACTGCTAATCTTAAAGTTCAAACTACCCTAGAGAGAGAGAGAAAGAGAGGTTAATGTTACGACAAAGACTGCTAATGTAAAACAAAGGGTATACATGGAAAGAGAGAGAGAGAGGAGGGGATGGATTATTTCCTGAATTTCAAAGTCTATCATATCATATAATTTATTAATTTTTGGACCAACATTATTGAACACATAAATGTGTAATATATCTAGGACAGACAGAAAGAAGAGAAATGTGAAGGAGACTTTTAGGTAATGGACCCATGATCTATATCATAAAGAGGTAAAAGCAATATTTTATATTTCTGCTCATCTAATACCTATTGCAGGTAATATGCCTCCTACCAATTATTCCTTTATGATGCCAATGATTGGTCTTTTAAAAAAAATAGTGGTTTGGCTCAAAATATAAACTCTCTAATGGGGTAGTAGGTCAATATGTATTTTAATTAAGTATATATATATATAACAATATGCCATTGTTCCCAATATACCTTACAAATTCTCCATGTGAGAGTGTCTTTGAGAAGATTTAGCTGTGTAGGTCATTCCATGAATGTGTCATTCCCTTGAACCGTAATTCTTTGACCTCCCCCTGTTTCCTTGTCTAGAAAGGTGATTGGTCCGGATCAAATCCCAAAATTAATTATTCTTTTGTTGATTATGTTCAACTATTGTGTTAATAAGTAGTAATACGTGTCAGCTAAGAAAGTAACCAAAAGTACAATTTCTTTTGTTTAAAAATTTACAGGGGTTGGTCATAGGTAGACATGTTTGCACCTTGGTCTAAATTTGCATCGAGAGTAACGTTGAGCAGTTGTGACCATTTTCTTTCATTATTTATTTATTTATAGGTGAACGGCCATTTGCAGATGAAGTAGAGAGATGTCATGTATAGGAGTTAACAAGGAATTAACAATCTATATTTGTTCAGAGGAATCAAGGCAATCAATTATTGGCTATGGACCCAGGAGGCAACATAAACTTTTATTGGTCACACTCACACTGATTATTAGTGGAAATCTGACAAATTTACTCTCTCAAACCTTTATCAATCGGTCATGAAATAGGGAGATCATTGTTGCCCTTTTAATCATATAACTTCCAATATTCATATCAGGTCATAAAATTATTATTCATAAATAATAAATATTTAATATGTATACCGACTTCAACACTGGTCTACAAATCAGCGGTGTGCTCCAGATCTAGCCTCTAGGATAGTATGTATATGGTCATCTCATCTGATCGTCCAGCAATCAAAAAAAACCTGATTGTTTATTTTTTATACAAAAGTCAAAAAAAATCTGATTGTTTATTATACATAGATATATATTTTATCACAACTTCAACTATTAGTTTTCTAACGAACCATTTTTTCAATGAAAAACACTTTTATTATCCTGTAAAATGTATTCCTCACCCATTGACTTTTTTGGGAATGATTTTAACTATTAATTTTTAGGTGAATTTATTATTTTAATATAGTTAAATTCACACTCACACTACTAGAAAAAATTGAAACAGTAACGAAAATTTAAAAACAAAAAGGATCAAAGAAATTTGTGACCAATTTCATTTTTTTCCCTCCCCATTTCATCTTGTTCTGATATATGTTGCTTTCGAAATTACACCCATCAAGAGCAAGACCAATATTTGACCAAGAAAATAAGAGCAAGACTAAAAGATTGTACCTTCGAATATATCAAGGGGTTGTGTTTCGCTTTGGCAGATAGCAAGTTGTGCCCTAAAAAAAGGAAAGAACATATTCACCCATCAAGACATCAAGTAATTGCTAGACATTAAATAAAACACTCATTAGCTCAAATTGGAGTTTAGAAGTTGTTTTGCTGTCTAAGCTGGAGACTCTTTAAATTTCTTTTACAATCAATGTAAAAAATATTTTTTAAAACACAACTTTAAAAGATTGATTTTGACTTTCTAACAATGGTTTTTAAAATCGGTTATTGTGACAACCATTTCAAATGCTCACTTTTTGAATCACCTGTTAAAACAACGGATTTAAAAAAACCTATTTTGTTGAAAAAACACTTTAAATTGATTGTTGCAACAACCAATTTAAGTAGTGTTAATATTATATATAATTTTTCTTTCATACACAACAAGATCATGCATATACACGAACCCTTACAGAGTTACAGCAAACCAGAATTCAACAATCTCATAATTTCTCATTCCAGAATAAACAATCAAAATATATACAATACTAATCAAAGCAATAATTGGTCATTCATTACTAGAAAAAAACAAAAAATAGAGAGAAAAAGTAGTCTCAAATTGATAATTTTTGTCTCTAAACTCCTTAGAGATGGAATTGGAACTAGAGACGAATCGTGTCCGCCACTAAATTTGGCATCTCAAATGTGTTAGAGACAAAAAAAACTATCTGTCTTCAAATTTGAGACGAAAGTATTTCGTCTCTAGTTTGATAAATTCTGTCACGATAGGTGACCAATCAAAAGGCAATTTTATCTCTACGAGTGATGGAAGTTTTCCGTCTCTAAATAAATTATGTCTTTAACAGAGACTGATTATAATCTGTCTCTAAAGTTTACTAGATCTAATTTACATCTTGGTCTCTAGTTTACAAGATCTAATTTGCAAGATCTAATTTACAATATTTGAATATAATAAAAAAAAAAGTTGTTCAATTACATACAACGATCAGTGGTATCTTCTTGCGTGCACATAACCGAGCGTACTTGTGTGTGTCCAAGCAAAGTAACCAGCTCTTTCAGCAATTATCGTAGGAGAAGAAACCTATAAATAATCATAATAATAATAATAATAATAATAATAATAATAATAATAATAATAATAATAATAATAATTATTATTATTATAATAATAATGATCATTTTCAAGTACAATGAGAACAAATTTACTTCATTTTTAGACAAGTACGCAACATAAACCCCACAATATACATGGAAAGTGTATGCAATAACAAAATACCAATTTATTTGGAGTTAAATAACAGGGTTATGCTAATATATACATTATGCAACAACCCGAGCATATCTACAACACATATATAGTTAGTTATTGTAGCTTCCAGCTAAACTTGTTAGCCACAAACCATGATTTGCCATGAACAGAGTCACTCTGGCTAAATATTTTTTGTTAACTTATTAGACTGCATAGCTATAAGTTGCACTAGGTATAGGTATTATAATTAAGAACATCTATCACTACAAAAAAAAAGGTCATTTAGCTAAAACTGAGATTAGCGATGGAATTTGTGAGGGAATAAGGGTCCTCGTTTGTTTTGATCATTAGCGACGGAATTGTGGGCATTAGCGACGGAACAGTCTGTCGCTAACTGTTAGGAGGGAATCAGAAATTAGAACAGCACGGAAACCGAAGGGATTAGTGACGGAAATAAGGGTCCCTCACTAACTATTTTGATCGTTCCAGCCTTGGTTAGCGTGAAGGGATTAGCGACAGAATTTGCGAGGCGACGGAATTATCCCTCGCAAATTTCGTCGCTAACCCCACTTAAATTGTATCAGATCCCTCATTTTTCTCTCTCTCTTTGCTCTTCTCTTCACTCCCTCACTCTTCTCTCTCACGAACCCCAACTCCCTTCTCTCATTTCCACCACCACACCACAATATACATGGAAAGTGTATGCAATAACAAAATACCAATTTATTTGGAGTTAAATAACAAGGTTATGCTAATATATACATTATGCAACAACCCAAGCATATCTACAACACATATATAGTTAGTTATTGTAGCTTCCAGCTAAACTTGTTAGCCACAAACCATGATTTGCCAAGAACAGTCACTCTGGCTAAATATTTTTTGTTAACTTATTAGACTGCATAGCTATAAGTTGCACTAGGTATAGGTATTATAAGAAAATCTATATCTTATTGAAATCCTTGCAGTTATATTATACTAGGCTTAACTAGTTAACTTCAAACTAAACTACTTATACACATCAATTTAATAGTTCATTCTAAGTAAACGCAACAATTAATTGTTGAATAACAAGAACAGAGAAAGGAAAAGTGAAAAATCTTTATTGATTGTGATAAATCAATTGATTACAAAAGTGAAGCTAGAGGCTTATATAGCCATAAAAAGATTACTTTGATGTTAACCTAGATCTAACAAACTAACCCTAAAATCTAGATAAGATAAAATATCTTATTTTCAATTATTCTAATAATATCTAATAATCCCCCACAAGCTAGAAGGTATTCACAACACTTCTAGCTTGACATGAACAATACAAGATACATCAAAACAAAAGAAAATTACAATGGGAGATGCTGGAAATACATCGGCAGAAAAATCAAAGCCATGAGGCAAATGCTTTAACTACTCGAAGGAAGCAACAATGCTATAACCACTCGAAAAAAGCGACAATGCTATAACCATTCAAAGGAAGCGAGAATGCTATAACCAATTGGAGGAAGCCGCAATGCTATAACCACTCGATGGAAGCAAGAGGAAAAAATGAATCAAGATTCTGAGAGAAAGAGAAAATCGCAAAGAGAAGAGAGAAATCAACCTAATTAAGATTCTGAGAAAAGGAACCCAATCCAGGTCCAGAGGAGAATCAAAGTAACAATTCAAAGCAACGATTCGAAGGAGAATCAAAATTAAGGAAAGATCGCAGATCAAAATAAAGATTGCGAGGTAGAAGGTTGAAACAAGAAATGATTATGGCGTTTCTGAAGAAGGAGAGAAAAAATGCGATTTTCAGAGAGGAGAAAAATCAGAGTAATGGGTACCGGAAAAGTGATAGCAGCGGTAAAAAAGAAATAAACTGAAAACTGAAAAGGTGGTGCTGCCACCGGCAGCGGTGGTGAAGCACAGAGACGAGGTCAGAAGATTAAAACTCGCTCTGATACCATGTTGAATAACAAGAACAGAGAAATGAAAAGTGAAAAATCTTTATTGATTGTGGAAAATGAATTGATTACAAAAGCGAAGCTAGAGGCTTATATAGCCATAAAAAGATTACGTTGATCTTAACCTAGATCTAACAAACTCTAACAAACTAACCCTAAAATCTAGATAAGATAAAATATCTTATTTTCAATTATTCTAATAATATCTAATATTAATGTCGCTATGGCTTGTTGACATACAGTTAAGAAATAAAATCACACACAGAATCTGTTTTATTACTGAACAGAGTCTGAAATTACAATCAATTGCACACAATATTTGTAAGACAATACTCTAGAGAACATATGAGAGTCTAGTTCTCTCCCCAAGCCCAAAGTATTTCCAAATGACAAGATAACCTTCTTGTGACTGTTTTCCCTATTAAATACAAACATAACTATCAAATAACTGTCAACTAAAACACAAAACAGAATTAAATAAACAATAACTGCTAGTAACTGTTTTGGCGCCCTTGGCACCCTAACTATCTTGGCGCCCCTTTGCAGTCTCTCAGTCTGCGCCAGTGACATCTCCTTCAGCGCCCTGATCTTGGGCGCCATCTCTTGTGCCTGCATTTCTCCTTCTTCTCTCATACACATTTCTAATTAGAGGTCTAACAATACTCCCCCCCAAAAGAGCCACCTTGTCCTCAAAGTGAAAAGAAGGAAATTGCGCCTTAATGACTTCAACTGATTCCCAAGTTGCTTCAAAATCTGGGAGGTCCTTTCATTGAATTAAGACTTCAGCAACACCATCAGAAGTATTGCGGACAGATTTGACGGCTTCCGGATAAACCTGTAGCTCCAAATTTTATGTCAACATTAGTGGGAGAGGTTTTGGAATTACACTTGTTTTAATTGCTTTCTTCAACAAAGACGCATGGAAAACAGGATGAATCTTGCTATTTAGGAGTAATGCCAATTTAAAAGCAACCGGACCAATCTTCTTTATAATCTGATAGGGACCATAAAATCTGGGACTTAGCTTCTCATTTCTCTTCTTAACAAGAGACTTCAATCTGTAGGGATGTAGTTTCAGATAAACCCAATCATTGACCTCCAAAGTTACTTGTCGCCTGGATTTGTCCGCATAAGTTTTCATTTGAACCTGTGCTTTAACAATATTTTGCTTTAGGTCATGAAGAATCTGGTCTCTCTCTTCGATCATGAGGTTAACTTCTTCAACTGATGACGGAATTGTAGTGCCTTTGCGTAGATGAGGAGGTTCTCTACCATAAAGTGCCTTGACAGGGGTCAACTTCAGAGAACTATTATAATTAGTATTGAACCAAAATTCTGCCCATCCCAGCCACTTCATCCATTGTTTTGGTTTGCTGCCGGTAAGACACGTAAGTAAGTTTCCAAGCATCTGTTTACTACTTCAGTTTGGCCATCAGACTGTGGTTGATACGCCGAATTGAATTTCAGTTTAGTTCCAGCCAATTTAAATAACTCAGCCCATAAATGGCTAAGGAAAACCTTGTCCCGATCCGATACAATAGTTGAAGGAAAACCATGTAATTTGACTACCTCTTGAATGAAACTTTCAGCAACATCCTTGGCTGTAAAAGGATGGCTCAAGGGAATTAAATGTGAGTACTTAGTTAAGCGATCAACAACTACAAGTACGACATTCTTTCCTTGAGACTTTGGTAAACCTTCTATGAAGTCCATAGAAATATCAGCCCAAACCTGTGTCTGATATTTGTTAATTTGGCAGATTTCACAATTTGCTACAAACTGTTGTAAATCTTTCTTCATTCTTCCCAATACACAACGGCTGAAATTCTTTTATAAGTTCTAAAAAATCTAGAATGCCCACCTATCAATGAACTATGAAATTCTTCCAGCAACTTTGAAACCTTGGAAGAACCCTTAGGAATCACCAACCAGCTCTTAAAGAAAAACTTCTTATCCATGAAAGTGTATCCAGGATGTGAATTTGCATTCTGCACCAAATCTTGCATAATTGAGCACAATTTCTGATCATTATGAATTTCTTGTTCCCATTCTTCTAATTCATCAAATCTAACAGATGATAAGGCAGCATAAGTCATCTTTCTAAAGAGGGCATCAGCAGCTCTGTTCTCAGTACCCGGTCTGTATTGGATTTCAAAATCCAACCCCATCAATTTGGATGTCTATTTGAATTGTTCTTCACTCAATACTCGCTAATCTAAGAGGAATTTGAGACTCTTTTGATCAGTCAGGATGATAAAATGACGTCCCATCAAGTAATGTCGCCATTTCTGAACTGCTAAGACAATTGCCATCAATTCTCTCTCATATACTGACTTAGCTTGTGCTCTATCTGATAAGGTCTGACTGTAGAATGCTACTGGTCGTCCTTCTTGCAACAAGCCAGCACCAAGACCTTTGTTGGATGCATCAGTTCCTTTTTTTCCCCATAGCATTTGCATATAATCATTACAATCGCATTCATATCTTATCTGCATCCACAAACACAGTTTATCAACTTCATTAGTCCATCAACTTCAGCATCCATATCCGCCACATCTCATTCACTACCCCAGCAAACACCAATCATCGCACACGCTTACATGCACGCATACACCATTCATTGCGTTGTTAAGACATGCCAAATATAGATAGTTTTTCCTTATCAGGTAAATGCATTTATTAGGTATGCCCAGGCAAATACGCCAAGTATCGATCCCTATATCCTGTTCCTCGAAAATCGGCACTCCAAGCGCTAACCCCACATCACAATTCGGATCACCAAGCTGATCCTTCAGACCCCCAGTGGTCCGTCAGAGCCCCAGCGCTCCTTCAGACTAACAATTGGTCCATCAACTCAGATCGCACGTCGTGTTATCGAGAAACCGACGGATCATCCGACCCCAGGTCCTTCAGACTAGCTGTGTCAGCCTAAGACATAGTGGACGTCCTTCGAGGTGCGCAAATCAGGTCAACGACCTGATCTTGACCCCCATGGCCGCTCGAAAAAGGCCACCCCCAAGCAGACCGTTTTACTAGTACCGTTGCTAGTTTGCGCTCCATCAAACCATCTCGGTCCATCAGGCCTAGGCATGCCCTTCAGACCCCATCGGTCCTTCAGTTGAACTCAAGTCAATGCACCAAGCATTGATTTTGAACTAGACCTTCAGATCCCCAGTGATCCTTTAGACCCCAGTGGTCCTTTAGAGCCCGTGGCTCCTTCAGATCCCCAGTGATCCCCTTTTTCCGGGTTTTAGGACAAAATTAGTGTCATTTTATCTTTATTTCTATTTTACTTTGAAACTTCTGGAAATCATTCAAATTTTCGAGCAAAATATAAATAAAGAGGGGCAGCTGTTATACCCTAATTTTGTCCGACTGTTTTTTTAATAAAGGAAAACAATATCGAACTTTTTGGTGTTGTAGAGACCTTTTTTTTAATCATTATTTTCTTCTTTGTTTTTTCATGAAAATCCCAAAAATATATTTTGTTGTGCACGCGCATTATTTTCAGTCGCGTACGCGACTTAGTTTTGACAATCTTGTACCGTTGTGTACGCATGTTATTTCTAACCGCATACGCGTGTTATTCTTGATCGTGTGTGCCTTTTATTCTCGTTTGTGCACGCGTGTCACTCGTCGTCATGTACGCATATTTATTTTGGCACTCGTCATTTATTGTTTTTATTGATTAATATCAGTAAGTTTTCCTCCATCGCTGTCGCCGCGCCATACCACGGCTTTCCCTCCGGCGACGACCTCCCTTCCCTTCACTGTTTCCCACCATGAAAGCCCCACTCCGTCACACTCCCTTTCGCTCTCCACCGTCGTCAACGCTCATCCCCGTCACCGTCTCCTTCTCTCTCCTCACCACATCTCTCTCACCACAGTACAAAAATCATCTCTGTCACGCTCTCTCACTTCACGAACCCCCATTGCCAACGCCGTCTCTCTCCCTCACCGTTGCAACGCCATAGCCACACCATGCCTGTCTCTCCCACGCCGGAACCCTCTCTCTCTTCTCACCGTTCCTCTTCACTCACCACCCTCCGTCGCACTCCCCTCTTCTTTCTCTGTATTTCTTCATTCTCTCTCTCCTCAGAATTCGCCTCGATGATCTGAATAGTGAAAGTGAAGATATATGTCACACGAACCTGCTGCCAAAAAATAAAGACGATGCAACGGTTAACGAATCCGAAATCGCACTTTCAAGGTGGCTGGTTTGAGAAAAAATGGGATTTGTTTTCAGCTACTTTGCGAATGTAATTTCTCTCTTCTCAGACCTTGACTTGACGATCCGAACGGTGAAAGTGAATATATATGTCGCACAAACCCGCTGTCAAAAATCAGAGACGATCCAACGGTTAACGAATCCGGAATCGCACTGGCAAAGTGGCTGATTTGAGAAAAAACGGGATTTGTTTTCCGTAACTCTGCGAACTCAATTTCTCTCTTCTCGGACCACTTTTCGACGATCCGAATGGTGAAAGTGAAGATATATGTCTCAAGAACCGGCTGTCAAACAACGAAGACGATCAAACGGTTAACGAATCCGGAATCGCACTTTTACGGGGGCTAGTTTGAGAAAAACGGGAATTGCTTCCTCTATCTTGTTTTAGTCCCACATTGCTTGGAAGAAGCAAGAACTACCTAGCCTTTGGCTATAAAAGAGGTTGAGATGCAAAGACTATGGACATGGGCAATTGACGGGGTAAGTGATCTTCTGGGCTAGCCTTTGCAGTCCATTAGATTAAAAGTCTGTCTTTGATTCTTTTGGGCTAGCCTTTGTTGTCCATTAGACTAAAAGCTTGTCTTTGATTATTTTTGGGGCTAGCTTTTGCGGTCTAGTACATGGGGATTTTCGGATCAAAATGGACCTGATAGGAGTCTGGTTCGCGGTTGACCTGGTCAGACTGCTCAGTCCGGTTCGGTGTTGATCCTGTTGATCGGCTTGAGGTTAGTTTTGTATTTATTTATGTACATATTTATTATTTATTTATTTATTTATTTATTTATTTATTTATGTACATATTTATTTATTGTTTATTTATTCATTTATGTACATATTCATTTATTGTTTATTTATTTATGCATATTTTAAGTACACATTTACACACAATTATGAGTGGGGCCTATACTCGGGTCTGTTTTGAAATTTAGGACGAGTGGTGATTATTAGTGATAATTATTTTGGATTTCTGTTTGACTATCATGAGAATCTCATTCAGAGTGTGCTCTTTCGTGATATTCCACACCAGATAGTTACCTATCGTTGTGGGTAATATTACTAAAGAGACTTTAGCTCTGGAGGCCTTTAGTGAGAAAGTGATTAGAGCTACCAAAAGAATATTCACAGTGTAACCTTTAAATCACTAGGATTTAATAAAAAAGCAAATAGGGGGTTAAGCCGACCGGACAGACGGTTTAACCATCGTTTTGGGATAAATGAGTTGCACGGCTCAAGAGTCCTAAAATACCTATTCAAATAATCTCAAATCCTTTTTAAAGAGTCATGTTTGCAAACAAACATTTTCAAATAATCAAACACTTAGTCACAAATCAGTTATTTACAATGGTCACTCTGAGTTTAACTCGTTTGAACATTGTGAATGCCTTCCTTTACAAATGGGCCGTTAGTGGTGAGGCCACTCTAGATTTATCTGTTTGGTCACTTCGAACGTCTTTCAAATTTCAAAAACATTCAAATAATAAAAAACACCAACAAACAAACATTTTCTACCAAGAACTACGTGTGATTTGATTCTCTACCAGGAGATACGTAGGAGCAGAAGGAGACCGACCTCTATCAATTGCATTAATAAAAATCATTTTTTAGTCCTTTTATAAATTTCTTATTTCTTATTTTTTTCAAAAACAAACAAAAATAATTAAATGTCCTCCTTCCAAGTCCTTTTTCTTTTAATTTGTAAAAGAGTAAAAATATTTTTTTAAATTAATAATTTTTTTCTACACATTTAGTTAAAAGGTAACCTTCCTTAGGAAGGATGTCGTAGGGTGCTAATACCTTCCCTATGCATAAACGACTCTCGAGCCTAAACCTGGTCCGCAAAACCCCCTTATCCACTCACTAGGGATTTTCCAATGTTTGTCGTTAAACTAAACTTTGGTGGCGGCTTCATTTCAAACACTTCGAAGAATCCCTCCTTCGGATTTTTCGGTCGCTACAGCTGGCGACTTTACTGGGGACAAATTAAGAGAGTCAAGCCTAATTAATTAAATGTGTAAGTATTTGTTAATTTAATATTTTGTTTCTGCCCTTATTCTTATTTTATTTATTTATTAGCATTTGTTTATATTATTGAACCTTAGGGTAGACGACTTTTTTGTTGTTGTTGTTGTTGTTGTTGTTGTATATCTTTTCCAGCTTGGTTAGCTTATGTATTTTGCCCTTATCACACACATCACCTATACATATTGCACACACTTTTGAATGGGGCCCTATTCCCGGGTCTGAAAACAACCTAGGACGAGTGGGGATAATTAGTGATAGTCATTCTGGATTCGTCTGTCAGACTATCATGAAAGTCTCAGCCAGAGTACGCTCTTTTATGGTATCCCACGCCTGGTAGCCAGCTATCGTTGTGGATCATGTCATGAAGGGGATTTTAGCTCTGGAGACCTTTGTGAGGAAGTGAATAGAGCCACCTGAATGGATGATCACTAAACTGACCCTAGATCATGATGAAAATCCCAATTTAGACATGACCCACCTAGGACACAGGGGCATTATACTTACTCTCGATATTAATCTGGTTAGCATTTCTCCAAAAAATAAAATCACTCAAAAAAACATTTCCATGCTTCTTTCTTTCATATGCACGCACATGAGGCAACATCATCATAGAAAAAAAAAGTCATCATGCATTCATAACAAAATAAAATCATTCTTTTCATATGCATCCCATTATCATTGCGCTACCATGCCTCTCATCATTTGCAACATTAATATTATGAATTGCATGAGACGTTCATATATCATTTCACTCATACAGTCATCCTAGTTCAGATACATAATTTCTCCGTACATGCATCATTTCTAAATAAAAAGGAAAAATCACCTTGCAGTCGTACTACAATCAGTTTCCCAAAAGCATTTCATTATAATTACACCATCATGTAGGAAATAACAAAGATATCATATTTTATATTTTTTGAAACTCAAATTACATCATCTTGCATATCCATACTTAAAAAAAACATCACCGTGATATTATATATTCATTCATCATTTCATTATTCCCTCTTCATGCATTATATAAAATAAAAAAAGGTCATTTATTTCTTTCACATCCATTTAAATGCATTATTCCCTAACCACTAACCTTTCTTTTTTTTAGTTTTGCTTCTTTGCAGGTTCTGTCGATTTTGACTTTGTTCAATTCTCGCTCAAATTAGGTGAAAAAAATCGATTTTTCGGGTTAGCTTGTCAGATTGCTCCGAAAATTGGTCAGTAAATCAGAAAAATATCAAGGAGTAGGACTCCCTTTAGGAAGCTGAGGCCGAAAAATCTGAAATTACCTCTTTTACATTTTCGTTGTAATTGTTTTAATTTTTCGCATTGTCAAAAATATCCAAAAAAATTCGCATAATCTTCTTTTGATTTTATTAGATTTGTAGTACTGTTTTTATATTTTTTAGATTAGGTAAAGTTCGTTTTTTATTTTCTGCCTTAATTTTAGCATAACTTCTTAGATTCTAACTCTAATTCTGTTGACTAAAACATGGCTGTTGTTTATGAACCTTCACTGGAGGACCTCATTAAACAGATGGCTATTCAAAATCTCCAGTTCCAACAAACAACAGATTTCACACTTAAGAAATTGGAGATAATAGTTGGACAGTTAACCACTACAAAAAAATTGCTCATTGGCGAGAGATTTTTCCGTCGCTAAATGCCCCAAATCCGTCGCTAATGCCCATTACACTACAAGAAAATCGACAATTTCCGACGACAATTTCCGTCGCAAATACAACAATTTTGGTCGCAAATTGACGTTTCCGACGAACTTTCCGACGGACAAAAAGTCGTCGCAAAATCGTTCGTCGCAAATCATTTCCGACGGACTTTTTCGTCGCAAATGTCTCCGTCGTAAAGTCGTCGGAAATCCGTCGCAAATATCCGTGGCAAAGTCGTCGCAAACTCTGACACTTTTTCGTCGCAAATCCGTCGAAAATTCGTCGGAAATATAAACAAAAATTAAAAAAATTTATTTTTTTTAAATCAGTGTAATTATGTCTTCTGACTTCAAGAGTAAAAAAACCAGAAGGCCATCACATATTTTTTTAGCACAAGTCAAAACTAACTTGTGTTGGAGAGTACTGAATGCAACTCATCTTAGTCAGTTTGATATTTTAACAAACATCTCGAAATTTGCAATCAACAAATAATTGACCTAAGGCTTGAAATAATGACAAATATTGACAAGAAATGTGATAAATACTTAGAAACTTAACACAAGTCAGTGACAACATGTAAATAACAAGAAAACCAAGATCGATTCACATGTTCATATAGAAAAATAAGATGAACAGACTTGGGAACTCAAAGGGATCTTGAGGTTTCAATGCTCCTAAATCATAGTTACAAAATCATATTATCTAGATGGACTTATACTGACTACACTATGTCCTTTTAATGCAAAATCTCAAATATCATCATATAACTATCCAACTACTATAATAAAAAGTGAGTAATATTTGCTCAAAACATTCTATACCTATATTGATTGCACTATGTCCTTTTAACACAAAATGATGCTTGTAAAAAGAAAGTGAAAACTACTGCAAAGGAAAAAAAAGCACTACAAAGTTTGCTCCAGATGCAGCTGAAGCAAAGTAGACTCCTCCTTGATGCTTGTGGACTAAGATGCTGGTGAATAAGCCTTGAAACCCAGGGTTTCAGCTGCAAAAGTAAACATTCCAATAAGAATGAAACTTAAAATAAATGTATAAGTATATGTGCAAGTGCAACACCTACTAGTCTATATGGATCTAATCTAAGTTTGATTCATCATCAACATGTGCGTTTGGAGCTTTTGATAAGCAATCTGAGTTGCGATTTTGGCCAGAGAGGGCTGCGACATCTAGATATTATAATGAGATTAGTCAAATATGCTAAATATTATATCATAATAACATTTTCAATATATTATTTACTAACACATGCAATTTAGATATATCAATATCTTATAGATATATAAATATCTTATATATCATAATGGTTGTCCTCCATTACACAATTTAAACGCAGCTTTGAAACAAACTGGAATGCGGAAATAGAATAATATTAAATGGAATCAGAAAATCAGAAGGAAAATTATCTTGTATGCATTGTTGACAGCATTTGTAGGATCTTATACAAGATGAAGGTACCTTATATGAGCTGAGAGAGCATACAGATGAGAGGAATGTCCTTTTGAAATGCAAGGGCATCAATATTACCAGCTGGCATGTTATCTTTCTTCTCTCATTGCACGGCTTCAATTGAATCTATCTAAGCTAAAATTATTATGCTAAGATTGCTCAATTAGTATTTTAAATATGAAATGATATGCTATGCACTTCTACACTTTACGAATGTATTTTACAAACTAATGAACACTAGGTTTCTCTATACTTACTATGCATTACAGATGATTCGTACATTGAAAAGTGTGAAAGAAAGCGATGCAATAAATTTAAAATTAAGAGAAAAACATAGTGGAATACCCTTCTATGAAGGTGTTCTTGAGGAATTCCAGAAACCAATCCAATCTCGCCAGGTTTGGCCTCCACCAATGCGTCGGTGGAGAGCCGTCGGGCCAAAGTGGCGCGTAGGACACCACCACGGCTTGCTGCGCATAGCAGGGTGCTTGTCATCATCGATGAGATTTTTGATTCTGCGCAAAGCAAGACACACACTATTGATTCGGGCTATTAGTTATTTCATTACACTATGCTAAATGTTAGGGGAGAATCTGATCAAGTGACATGCAAGGTACTTGATTAAACAAGTGGTTGAAGACACTCTAGGCAACCACCCATCAAAAAATTATTTAGCAAAAAACTTATGACACAAATATATGGCCAGAGGTAAATTAATCTTGCTCCCAAGTGCATACAGCAACAGTAAACTAATGCCAGATACATCTACTTGAAATTAGTTAGCATATCTCATGCTTGTAATATTAATAGAGACAACATGGAAAGACAACCTGCTTTTCTTTGTTTTCATCTTCAAAAAACACGGAACAAGTTAAAGATGTACATCAAGTAAGCATGCAACAATTTACTTACTTAGTCAATATTATTAAGAAACACTGTTGTTGAAGTAACATGGAATATTGGGAGTAAGTATCCTGTAAATTAAGAAACACTGTTGTTGAAGTCATGTAAAGAATACAGACTTCATGAACACATGAAATGAAAATTGTGTTGCTTGCCAAAACGCATAGATTAAGATTCTTTTTATACTCAGTGGCTCTATCAGCAAAATGAAGGCAATAACAACTCCATATTTGATTTAAATATATACTTACAACATATAGAAAGAATTACTAAAAGGGGAGTTTTAGCATAAAGTGTAGACATTAAGATGAGAACTCCAAATAATTAAGCATCATTATATGAGCTTAAAATCATGCTATGATGCATTTTTAAAATGACATTTGACATTGCTTTTACAAAGAGATACCAGTAATATTATACAAAAACTAGTACAACCTGCATTATCATTAAGCACACTCTACAAATTGTTATGCAGTGCGAGAATTCTGAAATTATGTTGATCAGAAAACTTCAGCAGTGTGCACTGTGCAGGTCTCTTATGTAGTGTGCAGGTCTCTTAATTATGAAGGACAAAAGAAACCACCATGCATTTATACAAAAACTAATAGAAATGGAAAATATTCCCAATAATAACATTCTAATTTTGATGTTACAATGAAAAGTGATAAAATTTATAAATACCCCTTCCATGGCAGAGAAATAAGGGCAATGATGTTGCACGCCTTACGCTATCACGTGATCCTCCGACCTGGTTTTTCAAGGTCCTGTATCAATTAGCAGCTTGAGTTATGTATATAACTTATAGCTTAAATAAAGGAAATTATGGGTGGATGTGCCTTATTATTAGTGTGTTTATGCCCCTTATTGACAAGTGGTAGAAACCAAACCTTGAACAAGGAAGCCAGTCACTTACAGAAGATCACATCGATATGCTTTTAAAGCGGTAATGGAAAACCTACTATTTGAAGGCTCTGTTGACAAGAGGTTGGCGACGTGTGCTGCAGGAGCATCCAATCCCTCTAAATCACCAGGAGCATCTTCTGAAATATCCCCAACATCAAACCCTGATAAAAAATGCCTCAATCAAATTACATTATCCTTGACAGTAGAAATGGAAATGGAACTGAATGTATAGTAAGACAAATTTTGCGGCGAAAGGAAAACGGTCTAAGAGCAATGGTGTTTTCAAGCGAATAGTGTAAGTAAAAGATTAAATTACTGAATCTTACAAGCAGTGCAAGGAAATCCACCAAATAAGGCTACAGGCCGCGTAGGAGTGGTTGGGCAAATCCATTTAATCTGAAACATAAATTTCAAGAAAACAAATGGTACCTGCTTATTAAGTTCACATCCTTTCCAAATACAATGCACCTGCAGATTTGTAGTAGCTATTAAAAAATGCCAATGTCAAAAAACGCCATCCATTTTCTTAAAAAAAAGTCAGCACCTCGAACAAAATCAAGTCAAATGAAATTCAAAAAAATTAACACCCAAACTGTGTGATTCAACGGCACACACAGTATTCACCTCAACACAATTGAAAAAATAAATAAAAAGATAAATACCTCAAAGAAACTTTGAACTCCATTGCCAATTGCAAGTCGTTTCCTATCTCTTCCACCTACTTTCAACAAAATATCAAATCAATCAACCGTAAACACAAACAAAAAATCAATTTTTTTTTTTAAAAAAATCGCATACCTTCAGTCAATGAAAAAACGATTTGCACTTCCTAGATGGAGAGGAATCCGAAATAGAGAAGTGGAAGGGTTCACCAAGATTCGCAGTTTGAGATTGAGGTTTTCAGTTGGGGTTGGGTACTTGGCAGAGATTTGAGACTGAGATTAGGGTTCGTACCGGATGAGATTGAGATTATGCAGACTTGAGATTGAGATTAGAAGCTGAGAAAGGAGGTTCTGGGTTCACTACGATTAGGGAATAGAGATGGAAGGTGAAGGGAAGAGCTGGTGTGAGGGTGAGCTGAGAGATGGAGGATTCGCGAAGGAGAGGAGAGAACGAGGGAGAGAATGAGGTTTCGCGAAGGAGAGGAGGGTTTGCTTTTTTTTTTGATAAGCGTGAGGTTTGCTGAATGAGAGGGTTCGAGGGAAGGGGTTCTCTTTTAATTTGGTATTTTCGTTTCCGACGGATTTTAAGCGTTTTTCGACGAAAATAGTCGTCAGAAATGTGCGACGGAAAACAACTTTGTCGCAAACGTAAGCGGGAATTTTAGCGCCTTTTTTGCTGAACATTTGCGTTGACTTTTTCGTCGGAAATCCGTCGAAAATTGCGATGGACTATAGTTCGTCGGAAAAAATGGCAGGAAACAGCAATTATTCTTGTAGTGTTAGCGACGGAATTAGCGAGGGAATCAGTCCCTCGCTAATGGGATTAGCGAGGAAAATTTGAATCCCTCGCTAATTAGCGAGGGAATATTCCGTCGCTAACTCCCTCGCTAATTAGCTAGGGATTAAAATTCCGTCGCTAAATCTGACAGCCACGTGTCCCAATCTGAATGGCTTGTATTAAATACTATTGTAATTTTTTAAAATATGTTTTTTATATAGTAATTATTATTATTATTATTATTATTATTATTATTATTATTATTATGTGGTGGTGGTGGTGGTGGTGGTAGTGGTGGTGTGGTGGTGGTGGTGGTGGTGAAGGGTATTAGGATAGAGAGAGAAGGAGAAGAGTAAGGGAGAAAGAGAGAGAGAGAGAGAGAGAGAGAGAGAGAGAGAGAGAAAGAAATGAGCTATGTGGTGGTGTGGTGGTGGTGGTGTGGTGGTGGTGGTGGTGAAGGATATTTGGGTAGAGAGAAGAAGAAAAGTAAGGGAGAGAGAGAGTGAGTGAAACAAGCTATGTGGTGGTGGTGGTGAAGGGTATTAGGGTAGAGAGAGAAGGAGAAGAGTAAGGAAGAAAGAGAGAGTGAGAGAGAGAGAGAGGGTGGGGATGAGAGGAGGTGATGGTGGTGGTGGTGTGGTGGTGGAAGTTATGGGAAGGTGGGAGAGAAGAAGAGAGAAGAGTGTGAGGAAAGTAGGAGAGAAGAGTGTGTGTGAGAGGATAAATAAGCTGAAAAGTCAAAAAATTAACAAGGGACTGAAAATTCCGTTGCTAATCACCTGCATGGAGCCCTATGATCTGAAAACTGTCAGAAATTAGCGAGGGACAGAAAATTCCGTCGCTAATTAGCGAGGGACACAAAATTTCATCGCTAATGACCGAATTAGCAAGGGACTAAAAATTCCCTCGCTAATTCCCTCGCTAATCAGTTTTTTTTGTAGTGAACCACCGCAGTTAATCTGATACCGGCCCAAATATCAAGCCAACTGCCTGCGCAGGCAGTAGTTAATCCTAATGTCCCAAATCCTCTCATTGTCAGTGCAATTACTCTTGCTGAAACTCCAGAGGTACCTAAATTTGTTGCTATGGAAAATAACAAGGCTACTAAACATGTAGGTGATGAGGAGTACACACCACCACTCCCTTTACCTCAAAGAGAAGTGATGACTAAAAACATCCCATTGAAAAACATTCTCTTTGTGAAATGGAATTGTTTGATGGTTTGGTTGATAATTTCTGTTTTGATAATCATTCTGTTTGTGTTGAGACTGAAATTACTTTGCAGGTTGATACACTTTCCATAGCTGGTGTTGTGGATGTAGCTATTGTTGCCATTGAGCTGCCACATGTTGTAGAGCTCAAACCACTCCCTGAAAATTTGAAATGCGCATATTTAGATGGAAGTGCAAATTTGTCTGTGATTATTTCAGCTAACCTTGAATGTGAACAGGAAAAGTTATCGCCAATTCTAAGCAAACATAGGAAAGGTATCGGATGGACCTTGGCAGACATTCCTAGTAAGAAAGTGTGGCAAACGCAACAACAACTCATCCCCTTGATTTTGGATGTGTGGAAGAAGAAGGTGACCAAACATGTGTGCAATAACCATAAAAGAGACTTCCTTGGCGAATACCATCCAGTCACAAGCTTCAAGTTCTCCACCTTCAAGAGGGAGTTCTCTTTCCTTATTCTTAGGTTATACTTGTTGCTTACATTGAGGACAATTTTTTATTTAAGTATGGGAGTGTGTGTTTTTGTTTTTATGTTTTTAATTTTTAACTATAAAAAAGAAAAAAATGTTATTTTTGCAAGTTTTTCCATGAGTTCTTGGTTTGTATAAGTTGTGAGTGATTTCACTATTCTAGGACCATAGGTGTTGTGACATGATTTGATTGATTTCTTGTTGCTCTTGGTTTAATAAGTTGGATATGAGCACTAGCTTTTGCATCATTTGTGATAGTCAGTGTCCCTAGTGAGAATTGAGCCTTCTAATAGATGGACTACATTTTGTCTTTCTCTCCATTGTTGTATGTGACTCACTCATGTTTGTTAGTTAATCTAGAACTTGACTTGATTCTTATTGAAATACTTGTTCACATGCATGTTTGAAATTATCTAGGCAATTCTATTCTTTTTTAGTTACTAGCCAAATAAGTCTACCCTGAATTTATCCCTTTGTGTAAGCCCCATTGAGCCTTTTTATCTCATTCTTTGTTTTATAGCTCAAAGCAAGCCCAAAAGTGAAAAACAATGATATTACCCAATCTTAGAGGGTGAGGGAGCTTTGAACTGAAATTGTCAAATTCATAAGTGGGGGGTTCCAAATTATTGCAATTGTGGTTTTCACTTAGGTTAGTTCTTGGGTTCTCAACGGAAAGTTTGACAAGTACATTTTTATAGAAAAATATTTCCTAAAAAGAAAAAAAAGAGAAAGAAAGAAAAAAAAGAAAAAAAAAATCAAAAGAAAAGAAAAAGAAAAATATGTGTATGTCTTTTAATTTTTGTTTCAAGAAGAATGAAAGTGTGTAGAGAGAGTTATGTGGAGAAGTATATCAAAAAAGAGAAACTCATCATACCTTGTTGAAGTTGGATCCTTTCATGCTCACTTTACAATTGATTTTCATTGCTTCTTTGCCCTCTTTGATTCTTTTTAGCCTAGTTCCCTCATCATAAGTGTGGATGTTAGAAGCTTGTCAAACATATGGTAGTGCTAACTCTCAATGATGTGCTTAGTATATATATGAGAGTAAAAACAAGCCTAGACACTAGAGTGATTGAAAACATTACTTATACATATCCTGTGAGGACTCATCACTTATGATTCACTCTCTAGTGCTCTATCCCCTTGTTTGCCTTGATTGTAATTAAGTGCTATCTTTGATTGTCATTCTCCTGGAAGCCTAGGAAAAGTATTTCTCTTATGTCTTTGCATTCTTTGGGTTCATTGGAAACTCATGCATTGTTTTCGTTTCTTGTTTTGTGTGTTTTGCCCGGAGTGCAAAAGCTTAAGTGTGGGGGAATTTGATCAGTGTATTTTAATACACTATTTATATCTTTTTACTTGGGGATTTTAATTGGGTTTTGTGCCTAATATTTAAGTCTTAGTACGTTTCTAGACTTTGGGTCTTAATTGAGCAACATAGCAATTTCTTGATTAATTCTTGTTTTTATTACATATTTACTCCTGTCTACTCTGTAGGCCATAACTTTGGTTGTGCTTATCTGATTGAAGCGTGCAAGCATGCGTTGGAAAGATAAGGAACAAAGCTACAATTCTTCTGTTGAGCTCGAAACCCAATTCTGAAGTCTGGGAGGTTAAAACTGCAAAATACCCAAACAATACTGTGTAAAACGGGTTTACGGGACAATTTACTATTTTTATCGGGCTTTTATCTTAGAACCGGATTTAGGTATTTCGTTTTCTTTACTATCTTAATTATATACGATAACAATAGTGACTCACTTAAAAACAATAACAACAAAGTCAGCCAAATTAAAAGAGACTCCTTATACATCGCAAATTTTGAAATTTAAATGTTTTTTTTAAACAGATGTATTCTCCACGACATTTATTGTAAAAATTCTTTTAAATTGCAAGGCATGTCTGCATCTTTTTTGATTGATATTATATTAGCTTTCAAGCCATTTTGTATTGTGGACTAACGGATGTAAACAGATCCAGTAATGAGTAGGCAAAGAAAATAATTCTAACATCAGAAAATTCAATTTTTTTTTATAAATTAGTCAGTGTTTCCACATTAAATAAATATAAATATTATTCGAGGCTAATTTAAAACTAACATTGATTGTAAAATACACCGGCCAAAGTCTTTTAAGTTAGATACGGGCCAAAGTTTTTAAGCTCGAGAAAGTATTTAATCTTTTTTTAGGAAGTATTTAATTTTTTGATTGTGTTATTTTTCATTAAATAAACTAAGGGTATGTTTGGGAGGGGAGGGGAAGACTTAGAAAAGATTAGTCTATATTTTAATATGTATTTGAGATTTTAAAAAAGTAAAAGATATGATAGATAACAATATAACAATTTTAGCCACACTTCATTTATGTTTATTGACATTTTATAGTTTATTCAATTTAAATTTGAAAAATAAGCCTTCCCTCTCAAAACCCCCTCCCAAACATACCCTAAAAGATGGCACACAAACCCTGAAAAAGAAAACAACCTCAGCAAAATAAAATGTCCAATGATGGGAATTTGCGGAAACACCAGCACATCTTTTGGTTGTGTTTTAATATCTTACTAGTAGGATACACGTGCATACGCACGGGTGCTGTCGTGTTATTTTTATGAATGAACTTAGACAGTATTTAAATAGTTTGAACATTAACCCGTGAAAATAAAAACAAATTTAAAGTAGATAAAAAAGGAGTTTCAAATAAAAAATAGATAAATATTAAAATGTAAAAATATCATTAAAAAACAATATGTGCATTTATCCCGTGTTTTTTATATATATCAGTGCAGTGTTCTTTTTATATATCAGTGTTGTTATCCTGTGTTTTTTTTATATATTAGTGCAGATATCCCGTGTTTATATATATATATATATATATATATATATATATATATATATATATATATATATATATATATATATATATATATATATCAATGCAATTATACCCGTATTTTTTTATATATCAGTGCAGTTATCTCGTGCTTTTTCATGTTTAAGTGCAGTTATCTCAAAGTTTCAACTGATTGTTTGAGTTGATTAGTAGATTATAGTAGATAGTAAAAGATAAATAGTAGATTATTAATAAAAAATAATTATCCCATGTTTTTTATATATCAGTAACAATTATTTGTCCTTTTTGGGTATTAGTGTTTGTATAAATTTAGACATATAGTTAAAAAAATTAAAGTGAAGTGATAAAAGAAAAAGAATTTTGGTAAAAAAAAAAGAAAGAGAATAATTATTTATGGGAAAATTAAAAGTAAAGTAAAAGGAAAAAAGGAAGAAACAGAGTATAAGAGAAAAGTGAAAAGGAGGAAAGAGAGTGTAAGAAGAAAGTGAAAAAAGAAAGAAACAGAGTGTAAGAGAAAAGTAAGATAGTGTAATGACATTGTTACCCTTAAATTAAATATGTGTCTTGTTAATAAGAGATCTAAATTGGTAATTTCATAAGAGATTTGTTTGTATAAATAGATATTAGATAAATAGATATTAGATTAGATTACATTAAAAGATAAATAGTAGATTATCAATAAGAGTGTAACAGATTTCAGAGATACAAATTAAAATTTTAATGTGGTAACTTGTTTCAAAAATGTGATAATTTTTTTTATTTTTTTAGTGTGACTCATTTACAATTTTATAGGTAATTTTAATAGAGTAGTGTTTGTATAAATTTTGAAATATAGTTAAAAAAATTAAAGTGAAGTGATAAAAGAAATAGAATTTGGCTCAAAAAAAAAGATTTATGGAAAAATTAAAAGAAAAGTAAAAAGAAAAAAGAAAGAAATGGAGTATAAGAGAAAAGTGAAAAAGAGGGTATAAGAAAAAAGAGAAAAAAAAAAGAGAGTGTAAGAGAAAAGTGAAAAGTAAGAGAGTGTAATGACATTTTTACCCTTAAATTAGATATGTGTCTTGTTAATAAGATATCTAAATTGATAATTTTATAGAAGGTTTGTTTATAAATAAATATTAGATAGATAAATAGATATTAGATTATAGAATCCGGAAAAAAAATCATCTTACTTTTACTATGATTAAATACAATAGAAAATCAAAATGAATTTTGTACGTTTATTTCTTTCTTATTTATTATCGTCTTACGTGTAAAAAAGTATGATAAGAAATGTTACTTCTTCTAACTTTCAAGTATATTACTACAAAAATTAAATATACACAGTGCGTAACACAAGACTACAAATAGATGGTAACAAAAATATCAAATATTTGGTTAGAAAAAAGTTTAGATTTTCTGTTAATAATATATGTAAAGCGAAGAAAAATTTACCATAATTCACGATATTATTGATATTCATAAAATTGTTCTTAAGCCAGACAGCCATAGGGTGCTTATGCATAAGCATCATTTGACTAACTAACTTGTCATAAAAAGTTACCCACTAATCAATACACATGCAACCGTATTTTAAGCAAGCTACGTGTGGGTCAAATGTTGAGTCAAATATCTAAATTGAATTGAATCAAATATACTAATATAGTGAAAACTATAAATATGTAGAGCATAAAGATTTTTCAACAACGAAAAAGTAGAGCTAAAAGTTTATAAATATTATATGTATATATGAACTATATTTTTACTATACATGTAAATTACAAAAAGTTTATAAAGTTTTTTGATGATAGATTGATTGGAAATCAAATTTGGAACCAAATCTACAATGAATCAAATTTTAAAGACAGTTTAATGTAAACTAAAAAAAGCCAAATTACGGAACCAATTGGGTGCTCAAAAATAAATATTTGGATTATTCGGTTACTCCAATAGTGAAATTTGTTAATCAAATTCAAAGCAACAATCTATAGACTTGTTCCACATACAATCCCACTGCCATTTAACAATTTTATTTCAATATGCATACAGAGCTTTACATGATCTAGAAAACTAAAACATCGAGGTTTAACATTAAAATACGGATCCAGAACCTCTGAGAACAACTTATGCCACTTCAAAGCCTGTTCTTGTGTGCAATATATCTGGGGATTTTGAGGTTTATGCCAGATAGATACATGCTGCAACAGATCAAAATATGCAACGAAATATTACAAGTTTTGCGAATACAAAGACTAAAAACTTAATAAATTGCAAACTATAGTAACGATATTACATGTATTTTGTACCAAAAAAATTGGATTTATGTACATCGATTCACCCTCTGTTCCAGCCATGTATAGAAATTATCAAATAAAAAAATGTGGACCAAATCAATAATCAACTAAATTGGTGTAGCTAAATGAGGGTTAAAAATGATCAAATAAAAAATGAATTTCATAAAAAAAAATATAGTTAAAAATTTTATCAATAAGTCCAGATAAATTAGTTCAACTCAATATCTATAAAACAAAAACCTAATACGAGATTTACGTTGAACAATCTAGTAACAATAAACTATCATAAAGAAACAAAAGACACAAATGCAAACAAAACATCAAAATTACAAGCTAATGTAAACAAAGCAAATAAGAAAGTAATCGGTTTGATATTTGGGCAGCCCGCGTGGCCATCATAGCCACAAACAATACGAAAGAGAGAAAGGGGCTCTGACCGCGGGCAGTCTTCATTGCAGGTTCCGACGACAAAACGGTCACACCTTTAAACCCGATAAGCTCGATCTCCATCTCACTATTGGCTGGGTCAAGGGGCAGAGTCCACCGAAAACGGAGGCTCCGCCGTCACCGTATCAGCCGTGGGTGAAAGTAGAGATGAAAAGCTCGGAAGGCGGCGATCGTGCCGCGGCTTCTATCTGCTCAGATAAGATCAAGTAGTGTTTAGCTTTGGTTTAGGGTTTGCTCTGCTTATATACAGATTCTCTTTCCCTCACTCTCCTTCTCATTTTTCCAAAAGATATTGGGCTAAACTAAGCAACTGGGCCCAAGAGTAACGACCCAATATGCTAAGGAAACCTCAGTATGGCTTCTTTGTTTTGTTGTTTTTTTTGGTACCCACACTGTTTGACATTATACCCCCCACATACTTTTTAATTCCCAAAATGCCTCTAATAAAGAGTAACTAATGGATTTATTTAATCCAAAGATAAATCCGTTTCTGGAAAACAACATAACGGATTTTCTAACCCCAAAGATAAATTCGTTTCTGGGAGAAATAACAAAACAGAATTAGGTAATTTTAACATACTTCCGTCTTTAAGTTTTAGCACAACGGAATTATATAACCGAGACTTACTTCCGTCTTTGTAATGTTTTGACAATGTAACCATTATCTAAGGTAATTCCATTGTGTTATTTATGAAAACTGATTTACTTACTAAGTAGATAAATCTGTTTTTGTTACTTGAAGTAACAGATTTATCTATTTATTAGATTAGATTAGATAAATCCATTTTTGTTAAAATTTAACGAACACAATTTGACTTACAGTTTTAATCAACGGTCCACTTTTGTTCGCTTTGGTAATTGTGCCCCAACTGTGTAGATCACACTGACAATATCAACGGTGAATAATCAGTGACGATTGCTATAAATACTCACACTCACCCTCATTTCTTCAACGTCAACATTTCACTCTGATTTACTTTTCTCACACCAAACAGTCCAAAATGAACACATTTTCCACTCAGTGCTCAAGCGACGGCTCACTTACCGCTGTGTAAGGTAACCACAAGGTCGCAAGCACAAGGTAACTCATGTGTAACTTTAATCGTGCACCCACATCGAGCTTTATCGGTACCCACACCAGAGAAGGTTTTATCAAACTCATTAGCAATATGATTCAGTGCGTTTATCGAGACCAGACCACGTAGCTTTTTTATAGAATAGAGTGTTGTGCTGGACATCCACGCGGTTGGTGCTTTTTTTGAAAAGACTCCACAATCTTATCAATCTGTGCGTTCAACATACTGTGCATTCCCTCCCAACATCTGCACAAATCTCCTCCACTAAGTCCCAGAGCCCTCTTCAATGTCCAATGTGCTAACTCAACCCTAAAAATAAACCCACATCGTTAGCATATAAAATTAAAACAATCAATGAAGAATGATTACAAATTAAATGACGTACCTATTAGTTGTAGTATTTCCAAAGTGTCTCACCCAATCAATCCACGCCAAAACAAATCTTTCATTTTGAGGAATCAACCAATAGTCGTTCACGTAAGTCACAAGATTGGGTATACATTCTGTGTTGTCTATACAGCTGTGTGATAGTACTCAAGTTGCCCTCAAATCTCTTCTTAATTGCCTCCAAACTCTTCATCGGTTTAACATTGCATGCTCTTGCATCATAGACCGCTCCTCCTTAGTGACACTACAAGAAAAACTGTTTTTACCGGCCAGGACTTTCCGGCGGATTTTAGGACTTACCAGCGGATTTAATCCGCCGAAACATTACCGGCGGATTTGTTGGTTTTTTCGGCGGATTTTTTCCCTCCGAAAGATTTCCGGCGGAATTTTAGGTATTTCCGGCGGATTTGAGTCTACGGAAAAAAAAAATTTAAAAAACCTCCGCCGGTAAGGTATTTTTCGGCGGATTTTTTTGAAAAAAACGGGGGGTAAATCCGCCAGAAACCCCCTAAATCCGCCGGAAACGTCATTTCTGGCGGATTTGTAGGTATTTCCGGCAGATTTGGGTCTACGAAAACATCTGCCGAAAATACCTAAAAATCCGCCGGAAATGACGAACCGACTAAAATCCGCCGGAAACCCCCTAAATCCGCCGGTAAGTGACATTTCCGGCGGATTCTCCTTTTGACCGTTGGACTTCGGTTCTTCTATATAATCCCTTCTCCATTCTCCACTTCTTCTTCTTCACACCTCTACTAATACTCTCATTCTCTCTACTAAATCTCTTCTTGAAATTCCTCTCTTCCTCTGTCTACTAAATCTCTTCCTCTCTTTGGCAAATTTCTTCGATCTAAGCCATACCAGCAGCCCCAGCAGCACTCACGCCACCAGCCAAACCGGCCAAACCAGCACCCACAGCGGCGGTCACCCCAGTAGCCCCACATCGATCTTAATAATATCGATTCGATTAGTGCTTTTTTTGCATCTGATGATACCTATTATCAGGGTGATGAGTCAGACCAGCAGCTTTGCATCTGATAATATTAATTTTTTAAATAAAAAATAATAATTTTTATTTTTAAAAATAATTAATTTTTTTAAAAAAAAAACGGTTTTTCCAGCAGATTTGTGGACTTTCCGGTGGATTTGTGGACTTTCCGGCGGATAAATTCATACGAATTTTTTTTGGATTATCCGCCGGAAATTTCCGGCGGATGTTTCGGTGCCACGAAATCCGCCGGAAAGTCCACAAATCTACCCCTAATCCACTCTGTCATACGCCTTACTAATATCAATCTTCTAGGCAACCTCCCCAACTTTACCCTCCACCTTACACTTCATATGATGAATAACTTCAATAGCGACCATGACATTATCCAAGATGGACCTATTAGCCACAAAGGCTGGTTACTCCACAAAAACGCATTTGTGAAGAACATTCTTAAGTCTATTAGCGAGGACTTTAGAGATGATCTTATAAATAACATTGCAAAGTGAAATAGGACGTAAATCGCGCATAGAAGTAGGATTGTCAACCTTGGGAATTAAAACTATATTAGCATCATTCAACATAGGGGGAAACTCACTGTTATCTAACCAATTCTGGACTACAAAGGTTCCAAAAACGTTTGAAAAAAGCAGGATTCAAACTATCGGGACCCGGAGCTTTGTCTGAATGCATTTGAAATAAAGCCGTCTTGAATCCCCCAATGTCAAACGGAGCCACCAAAAGATCATTATCCACCGTATTCACATTAGAATCCAAACACGCAAGCACCGGCTCATATTAACCATACACCCCCTCAAACAAACCCGTAAAATAATTGAGCGCCACACCGCCCAACTCTGCTTGATTATCCACCACCGAACCATCCTCTCTAGTTAACGATGAAATAGCAGTGCGACGGCGTCTTGCACTTGCCATTGCATGAAAGAATTTCGAGTTAGTATCACCATCACATAGCCAATGCACCTTTGCACGTTGCTTCCAAATGGTTTCCTCTTGAGCCAAAAGAGAGATCAAACGAGCATTCACCTCGTTATATTTTAAGTTATCACTGATGCTAGAACCACCCCGTAACACTTCAAGCTCATCCTTACATCAGTACTGAATGTCCAACCGATAACGCATTCTCAGTTTCCTCCCCCATACATCAATATCTGCTGTACAACTCTCCACCCTACTCATGAAATCATGCCCCTCCACCCGAGACCAACTATCACCAACCACAATCGGTAAATCGTCCTCCTCTAGTCAAGCATTCTCAAAACGAAAGGGTTTAGGATACCCTCTACACCTGCGTTCCCAGAACTGAAGCCACAACGGAGTATGATCTGATCTATCAGCGACACCGTTAATGAAACAGTTATTTGGGAACAAATCAATCCAATCTTGTGAAGCTAAGACACGGTCCAGCCTCTCCTCCTTAAAATTATCAGTACCTCTTCCCCTACTCCACGTAAAAGGGTGCCCCTGGAAAGGAAAATCATTAAGTAGGCAATCTTGAATTGCTTCTCTAAAGCCACGTATGAGCCAAGGCGCACGATCAGCGCTCCCTCGCTTCTCATCATTTGATAACAAGTCGTTGTAGTCACCCATAACGCACCATGGAAGATAGTTATCTCTAGCCAAAGTACAAAGCAAGTTCCAAGATTCTCTTCTCCGCCCAGTCTCCGGATAACCATAGAACCCCGTAAGTCGCCAAGTATGACCATTGACGCTAGCCACCTCCACGTCAATATAATTCGACGAGTAAATTGTTATCGTACAATCAAAAGGATGACGCCAAAGCAAGGAGAGATCCCCACTTCTACCACTACTATCCACCGCAAACGCTCCATCAAAACCCAATCTCACACGAATCTCTTCAATCTTATTTGCATGTACCAAAGTCTCAGAAAGAAAAATAACGTCCGGTTGGTACGTCCGAACGAGGTCACGTAACGACGGAACTACTCGTGGGTTACCCAAGCCCAAGCAGTTCCAACTGATGAAGCTCATTCACTACAAGAATTTCGTACATTTCCGGCGGCCAAAATCCGCCGGTAATGGCCAAAATCGACGACATTACCGGCGGATTTTGTCCGCCGGAAATTCATCGGCAGGTAACGGTCACCGGCGGATTTTCCGCCGGTAATTTCCGGCGGCGGAAAATCCGCCGGTAATCACCCAAAATCCGCCGGTAATCACTCGAAATCCGCCGGTAATTATTTAATTTTTTTTAAAAAAATGTTTTTTAAATACGTTAATTTAAAAAATTAATATTATTTAATTTTTTTGTTTTTTTAAATTTATTTCTTTTTTTAAATTCGTTTATTTTAATTTATTTATTTATTATTTAATTTATTTCTTTTTTAAAATTCGTTTATTTAAAAAATTAATATTATTTTAATTATTTAATTATTTATGTGAAGAGATTGAGAAAAATAAAGTGTATGTATGTGAGATTGAGAAGAAAGTGTATAAATGTATAAATGTGTGAAGATTTTGAGAAGAGATTGAGAATAAAGTGTATAAATGTGTGAAGATTTTGAGAAGAGATTGAAAAAAATGAAGTGTATGTATGTGAGATTGAGAAGAAAGTGTATAAATGTATAAATGTGTGAAGATTTTGAGAAGAGATTGAGAAAAATGAAGTGTATGTATGTGAGAAGATTTGATAAGAGATTGAATGAGAAGGAAGAAGAAAGAGGAAATAAAGATTTGAGAGAAATATGAAAGAGAGATATGTAGAGAAATTTATGGAGATTGGAGAGTATGAGAAGGAAATAAAGAGTGAAATGAGAGAATGAGAGAATGAGAAGAGTGTAAAAAAATTAAATAAATAATTTTTTAAAAATAATCCGCCGGAAATGGATATTACCGGCGGTTTTTTAAAAAAATTTATTATTTTTTTTTTAAAAAAATCCGCCGGTAACGCACATTACCGGCGGATTTTTTTAAAAAAAAAATAATAAAATTTTTTAAAAATCCGCCGGTAATAGCCATTTTCGGCGGATTATTTTTTAAAAAAAAAAATTTTACGCAAAACATCCGCTGGTAACGCTCAAAATTCGTCGGTAACGCTCAAAATCCGCCGGTAATTTACCGGGGGATTAAATCCGCCGGTAACGCCCAAAATCCGCCGGTAATTTACTGGCGGATTTAATCCGCCGGAAATGGGCGAAATTCTTGTAGTGATTGATCCTGGCAGACTCCACTGCCAGAGCCTACCCCTAAAAAATGCGAGTTACCAGTTTTTTTGTTGTTAATATTCATACCAATACCATAAGGCATACCACCAGAGTTATTCATATCAAAACTCCCCACGTCATCAACAACTACCTTCTCTCCACTGTCCTCCCTCATACGTTTACGGTCTGTCTCCAACACCACATCAGCTGCCATCTCACTTAAAACATGTGAAAATTAGATACATGTTGGTCGACTAAATTAATTTGATTAAGCTTCGCTTGATCAAACTTATTAATCTACAGTCCCGAAAGCACAACATAGTGGTATAACATAAGTAAGTATTGTATGGACAGTATAAGTGCGATTTCTAACCAGAACGCTCTACATTCCCCCTTTTATTCTCTCACTCCCAACTAGGGATGTCAACGGGGCAGGGCGAACACGAGTAGTAGTTACCCGCCCCATTTAATATAAATGCTACCCGTGCTCGCCCCATACCCGTGGATACCTGCGTAGCGGGTTTTTCACAGGCATTGTCTCCTCGCGGATACCCAGAGATACTTTTAATATTAATTGAAATATTTTTTTAAAAATAAAATTTGAAATACGAAACAAAACTAACATTTTTTTTACTAAACAAAATTAACCTTTTAAACACCATTTTTCTGTTCATTCATATAAAAAATTAGGCATTTCATTTTACATTTATTTTGTCATTTATTTGTTAGCTTATGATAGTTAATGAAAGAAGATAAATAACACTAAAATTAATAATAATAGAAAAATTTCCAAATAAGTATATTTGTTACGCGTACAGGTACCCGCGGGCACAAGTACCTCAATATCCAGCCCCACCACGTTTATTGACGGGTAATCTAGTTATCTGTTTATTCAACTCACGGGTACCCATTAAGCTACCCGTCCTATACCCGTCGCGGATTATACCCGCGGGTACCCACGGGTGCAGGTTTTTTTGCCATCCATACTCCCAACTATTTGTATTAAGGGGAAAGAAAACTCATTAATCGACTAAACAATAGATGGATGGTAGCTTCACATTTTTTTTAGAAAATATTAAATCAGCAAGTTATGCTATGAATTTATGACTAAGCTTTTTTTTTTTTGGGTGTGGAAGACTAAGCTTTATTTGAATAGCATACACAACGACCATTTCAACATTCCCTTATATCTGCAAAAATGTTTTGTAAAATATCTCCCTGTTATTTTCATATTACTTTTTTTAGATGTGGGAGTACTATCGTGGTTGTTCTTTTCATATTAGTTGCCCATAGTCTAATAATGCTGCTGGCTGTCACTCTTAACTAATCCATTTATGTAGAATCATATTCTACTTATATAGGATATATCTGAATATATGTGTATATATATATATATATATATATATATATATATATATATATATATATATCTATGACATTTTTAAATCACTGTCTTTTAAATTAATTGTCAAATCAAATCTAACATAATCATATAGTACAAAGACATTGAACTGATACTTATAAGTTATTAAATTTTAATTATTGTTATAAAATTTTGTGGTAACTATGTTAAGGGTTGTGTAGTCCTTAAGCTTCTATAGTAGGGTATACTCTTTATAAAATTTTTGTAATATAACTTTGCTATTCTAATTTGTAACCCTAACATGGTCTCTCTTTTACCAACTCCCTTCTATTAATTCTTTTTGTTTCATCAATGTTAACAACAACAATGTATAGAGGATAAAAACAAAATTAGATGATCAAACTATATCTAATTTGCTTACAAATCTGATAGTTGAAGTCTTTTACACGTGAGAGCGCTTAGATGAGATAGTATGGTCTCTTACAGTTTATTTAGTGGTCTCGAGTTTGTAAGAAAAACTTTACCGGACAAGTAATTCTACCAGACTCGAGGAAATAGTATTCCGATGCACCCAAGAGATAACCGATTTATAAAAAAAAAGGAACTTCCATTAGAAAAACTAAAGTAGATGGAAGGAAAAAAAGTGGAAAAGATACTGGGAATTATCCAAGGAGGGACAACTAGACACCAATCAGCTAGGAGAACAGTCCAAATGTCAACCAACAAGGTCACTTTCCCAGATGGGAGAAAAGTTAAAGAGAAACCCAAAAAATCATATTCTTAGAACATAAACATCATCTAAACATAGCAATTCTTAGAAATGATAGCAACACTATTAATTAAGGACTTGATAGTCAATAATAAAATGCTGAAAAAAAGCATCTGATTACAATTAGTAAAAAGATAGGTGGGGAAGTGAGAATCCATTTTTTGTGGCTTTAAAACAAGAAGAATAACTACATTCTTTACTTGAGAATATGATTTATGGACTTTAATCTTACTGAAAAGATTCTCATATTCTCATTCCAAAGAATGTTTGAAACTTTCCCTTTATTTATTTTTTCTCCTTTTCCCCGTGAGGAATAACATTCCGTGGTCATTTCTTTGCTTTTTCATTTCAACCAATACCATCATGTTGTGCTCAACTAAATATCACAACTAGTAACAAACAATCTCAACAAATGCAAAGTGAATCTATCTTATGTTAATGTAACATGTAAAAAATAATAACAACAACAACATTACTAATAAGTAGAATGAAGAATAAAAATTTATGTCCCTTATCAAAGGTGGGACATCCATCCACTGTATTGGAAGGTAAAGCCAATAGGATACTCCTAGAAAAAGAGATAAGCAACCCTCTCTTTTGTACAAACACATACTCTTTTAAAGATGCCAAAGACTTGAAAGTTCAAAGTAGTAAGGACAGTTTGGCAGCATCAAGTAAAGATGATTACTACCAATATGGGAAAAACAGGTTCTTTAGAAGCATGAACAGGAACATGATATTAAAGCTTCACAAAAAGAATTATTCTATTTTTGGCTTTGGTTTTCAAGACTTTACACCTTTCTGCATGTTATTGCCTATAATAAAAATCACATGGAAGTTGTAAAAATAAATTTTTCTATGTATGGTTAATTTTAATTATATATAAAACACTTAGTAGTTATCATTGACCCCACCAAAAAGAACCTCTAATTGCATGGTCAAAACAATGATGTCAACTTAAACACATGCAATGTTAAAACTAGGACTTTACTAATAGGTAGTGAGAATTAATACAGAAAGGTAAACACTAAACACAAAGGTAAGTATTCTTTATTCTCTTCCAATAATAACCTAGTCAGTAGTTTATGAGTTTTTAATCCTTTTATATTGTTTTCGAGTAAATAGTCATTTTGGTCTCTGAATGTATGTATATATCATTATAGTCTCTGAATGTATCGAAATTGCAAACACGTCATTAATTATCTCTTTTGTTAGTAATTTTAGGGACTAAATTGACTAATAAAAACACATTTGAGGATCACAATGATTAACAAAAGACACATTTGAAAACCAAAATAACTCACTAAAGAGACACTTGAGGATGTGTTTGCAATTTCAATATATTCAGAGACACAACGCCTCAGAAAAAATATTAAAGACCACCTGAATTTTAGTGAAGGAATACATATTCTAAGTGTGGTTTTATTTATTTATTTATTTATGTGTAATGATATTTTGAGATATGGAAGGAGTTCTAATAGTGCCAAAGATAAAAACAACAAATTAATGCTCTTGCCAGGTGGTTGTACCAAGTCCATTTAAGGAGCAAATTCGATATCAAAACACAAATCAATACTCTTGCCCATATTATTCCAATCCACATGCAAGAAAACTACTTAGGAACTCACCTTTAACTTTTCCTAAAGTCTCTCATGATTCTCCTATGGCCACATTAAATATTCTCAAAAATCAGAATCAAGAACAAGAACAATAACAAGTGATATCAAGATACTGTTCAAGGAATCTTTAGTCTTAATTAATCATTTCTATAGTTTCTATAAGTCTATAAGTTGTATATAAAATATTTATCTTATGCATGTTGTTCTCTCTTACACCTGATGAATGGTTTTCAGCAAATCAGATACGGTTTTATTAGTAGCCATCTACTTCTAGATCTAGTTTAGTTTTTGTGACTTATTTATACTCTATTATATTATGAATTAGCTGTTAATCATTTAAACATTATATTCGAGGAATTTTAATCTCATAATAGTACAGTGTAACATCTTTCAAATTGAATAATGCTTGATTTGCATGCAGTGGACACATGCATTGCCTAAGGAATGCATGGTTTTAATTAAAACTGAATCAGATTCTAATACATTTTTTTTAGTTGTTTTCATAGTGGTTTATCAATGGTATATGCCATTTAGTGGAAGTTCTATCCATGGATAAGAACTAATGTAAAGAAAATAAAAATTATAAGGAATGACAACAAAAATGTAATGATTCTTAAATTGAGAATCAACTACATTAACCATGGTACAAGTCAAGGGCAAAGGAAGTGGTCCTATGCATGCTGCATGTAATTAACCAAATGAAAGTATAAAAGCAAGTACAATTCTAGCTTTCTACTTTTTATTAAGTCCTTGTTTGCTTAGGATTCCAAAGGATGGGGACTGTGTTATTATGCCAAAGAAAGAATGAAAAGGTCAGTGTCCATCTTTCTTATATTTTATATGGTGCAAGCTGAATAAGTACCAAACTTATTGAAGGAGACAAAAGAGAAAGTATTCTTATTCTATTCTTTGCCTCCAAACACTCCAATAGGAAGCATCTTGTCACAATTTCTTTTTTTATTAACCTCCTCTTGCATATATGGTGCTTTAGTCAATGGAATCCTTTTATATCTATGTTCTCCATATTTATACAACCAATTAATATGTTCCTTCATGTCTTTGTCTGCACATTTTACTATAGATAACATCCTTCATGCTAGTAAAGAACAATGTATGAAGCACTGACACAGACATGGACACCATACACAACAATGACACGGACACCAGTGTAATTTGAAAAATGCAAGTAATTGAATTGTCTGTCTTACACGTCTTCAACTTGAGGTGTCGGTGCTTCAGATAATGTAGATGTAGGATTTGTAATATGACACCAAGATCAAGGTGTGGAACAAAATAATTAGGCTTATAACTTCTTAGAATCATCTTCTAGAAAAATAAAAAAAAGGATGGGCTTTGGTTGTTCCAAGTAGAGAGGGATATCAGATTCTTCAGGAACCAAGTCACAAAAGAAGAAAAAAATTATATATATATATGTACTCTTTCAAATTGAAGCATATGATTCCCACTTTTACCTAGCAAAAGAATAAGAATGCATATTGGGTTAATATTTGAAGGATCAATTCTAGAACCTAATGCACATAACTTTTTTTCTTTAATATTTATTTATGTGCAATTCCTTCATAAAGGAACTCAAATGGACAGCAATATCTGAGAATGGAAAGTAGAAATAGAAAAGATGGCCCACAAGTGAACAGAAGTGGGAAGGAATAATATCTATTCACAAGGATTAAGCTTAGTTTTCTATTGGTTCTATGTATGTAAGATTCTCCAACTCTCAGATATAAATACAAGTCTCAGCATGCTTTGTGCTGAAGAGAAAGTGTGTAGAGAAGAAGCAAAACAAACACAACAAGCATTCAGAAGTTGTCTTATTTTATAGGTGGGATGTATCATCATCATAATCATAATCATAACCATCATCACCAACACCAAGGAAAAAATATTCATTCTTCTTCAAGAATGCCAATTTCTTCTGAGAGGCATATGTTTCTTCAAACAGGAAATGGTTCTGGTGATTCTGGACTTGTGCTATCAACTGATGCTAAGCCTAGATTAAAATGGACACCTGATCTTCATGCCAGGTTCATTGAAGCAGTCAATCAGTTAGGTGGAGCTGACAGTAAGTATACATACACTTGAATCATCAAATCTTGAGAAACATAGAATTTTAATTCACTAATGTATATTACTATCTTTTTATTGCAGAGGCAACTCCAAAAACTGTGATGAAACTTATGGGGATTCCAGGACTTACCTTATATCATCTAAAGAGCCATCTTCAGGTAAAAACATTAGCTATATCTTCATACATACATATATATATATATATATATATATATATATATATATATATATATCTGCTAAGTTATTATTTGAAGAACTAAACTGTCAACTATTATATGTTCAAAGTCCCAAACCAAGAACAAAGTTTTTACCTTAACATCTATGGTGCAAATGTGCAAATACTGAGCTTTTCCTTTTTGTCACCAGAAGTATAGATTAAGCAAGAATCTGCATGGACAAAGCAACAACGTGACACAAAAAATAAGTAAGAGAAGAGAACAATCTCTTTTATTTCTTCTAATCTACAGAATAATTAACCAGGGAGCTACTTTATAACAACAAACTTATGTTAGCAGATACACATGCAGCCACAGGAAGTGGAGAGAGATCACTTTCGGAAAACAATGGAACTCACATGAATAAATTAAGCCTTGCACCTCAGCCTAACAAGTAAGAATAACAAAACCCTTTTTCATTCACTTCATATACTCTTGTTTGAAATAAACATTCCATTACTTTAGGATTTTTATTCTAACTTTCAAATCCATTTTGCCAGAGATATACACATAAGTGAGGCACTTCAGATGCAGATTGAGGTTCAGAGAAGACTCAATGAACAACTTGAGGTGAGCCTTGCCAAACGGCAACATATACTATATATAAATGATGTCCGTGTCTGTGTCGGTACTTCATAGAAAATTAACCGTTCTGAAGTGTGAACCTGTGCAGGTACAAAGACACTTACAACTTCGAATAGAGGCACAAGGAAAATACCTTCAATCAGTACTAGAGACAGCACAAGAAACACTTGGAAGACAGAATTTAGGAATAGTAGGACTTGAAGATACCAAAGTTCAACTTTCAGAACTTGTATCAAAAGTATCATCTCAGTGTCTAAATTCAGCATTTCAAGAAGTGAAAGAGTTACAAGCTGGAAATGGAATTTGCACTAACCAACCAAATGACTGTTCAATGGACAACAGTAGTTGCCTAACATCATGTGACAGATCACAAAAGGATCATCAACCAGACATTCAAAATGGTTTAAGACACTTCAATGGCCATATGTTCATGGAAAGAAAGGAACAAGTCACAGAACCTACTATTCCATTGGGAAAGAACAACTTTCTCACCTCTTTGGGAAAGAATAATAATGAAGAAAGAAGTAACTATGGTAACTTATCTATGAGTATTGGACTTGAAAGAGAAACACAAAAAACAGTGGATGATCATCATGATAGGTTACCTTCTAATTACTTTGCAGCATCGAGGTTGGATTTAAACACTCGTGGAGATAATAATGAAGCTGCAACAAGTTGTAAACAACTGGACTTAAATAGATTCAGTTGGAACTAAATCACTAATAACACTTGACACCAAATGGAGAAGGGATACCGAAAAAAGTACTGCTTCTACGTATAATATAACATTAGAGTTGTTTTTAGGTGAATTAAATAAGTTGTAGCAACAAGGACTTTTAATGATGAATTTGTAATCAACCATTATAAAGGAGATAGCTCCAGCAATATACAGTTATAGTTTTCATAGCTAATTAAAATTCATAGTTTGATATATCATGCAAAGGACACTACAATACAACAGATTTAAGGATGGGCAGCGCTTTTTTTTAGCCATGGGCAGCGCTTTTTTTAGCCATGGGCAGCGCTGCTTAACTGGCGCTGCTGATTCCACTCCAACAATGGGCAGCGTTTAAGAAGCGCTGCTCATTAATAGCCATGGGCAGCGCTTCCAAGTCATAAGCGCTGCTCATTCCAAAATTTCGCTAAACAATGGGCAGCGCTTGCACTGAAAAGCGCTGCTCATTGCCATATTTCGCTACACAATGGGCAGCGCTTGCAGGGGAAAGCGTTGCTCATTGTCCTAGCGCTTCTAACAATGGGTAGCGCTTTTCCCTGCAAGCGCTGCCCATTGTTAGAAGCGCTAGGTCAATGAGCAGCAGTGCTTTCCCCTGCAAGCGCTGCCCATTGTTTAATTTTTTTCTTTTCTGTTTTTGTTTATTTTCCTTTTTACATTTGATATTTCCTAGTCATATATATACAGCCAATACAATCCAATCCATTATATAGTTAACAACAACAAGCTAATACAAATGTACCAATATGTACCAAAATATACCAAAACATGAACCAAAATGTATCCAACAAGCTAATACAAATGCACCAATATGTACCCAACAAGAACCAAAACAAACTAGCTAAAACGAAAATGGTTGAGAGAGAGAGAGAAAAAAACGAAATCGGAGAGAGAGACGAAGTGGTTGAGAGAGAGAGAGAAACGAAAATGGTGAGGAAAAATGGGGGAAACGAAAATGGTTGAGAGAGTGAGGGAGCTTGGTGAGTGTGAGTGAGAGAGCTTGGTCAGTGTGTGAGTGAGAGAGCTTGGTGAGTGAGAGTCGTGAGAGTGAGAGGGAATGTGAGGAAAATGAACGTTGGATGCGAGGGAAAGAAAAAAAATTAATATCAATACACTACAAGAAAAGCTGGACTTTGCGGCGGGCAAAATCCACCGCAAAAGCCAAATTTGCGGCGGATATTTGGACTTTGCGGCGGAATTTTTTCGCCGGTAGCCAGCTCGAAGCAAACGCGTTGCGGCGGATTATCCGCCGCAAGTTTGCGGCGGATTTAGTGGCGCCGCAAAATCCACCGCAAATTTGCGGCGGATAATCCGCCGGAAAATGGGACAAATTTTTGACGCAATATATCCGCCGGAAAGTACCCAATATCTGCCGCAAATTATCCGCCGCAAAGTACCCGTTATCCGCCGCAAAACACCCGTTTTATTTAAAAAAAAAATGAATATAATTTTTTTAAAAAAACGTTTTATTTAAAATTCCGCCGCAAACGACACAAATCCGCCGCAAAGTACCATTTTTTTTTTAAAAAAAATTATTATTATTTTTAAAAAATAAATTTTTTTTTTAAAAAAAATCGTTTTAATTAAAAATATATATTATTTTATTAATTTTTTTAATTATTGATAAAAAAATAAAATCCAATAACTAATTAATTTTTAATTTAAAAAAATAAAAATTGGGAAAAGCAGTAAAAATATCCATACAATTAATAAAATATCCAGACAATTAATAAAATATCCAGACAAAAAAATAAAATAATCTAAAGCTACTGGGGTGCCTACCGGTTAATGTCATCAACATTATTATAATATGTATCATCTTGAAGTAAATCACTGAGCGATGACATTTGGACATTAAGATCAATGTCCAGCGGGGGTACTGCTGGTTTGGCTGGATCAGGGGTGACTGATGTTGGGGCTGCTGGTATGGCTGGCGGGGTTACTGATGTTGCTGCTGGTATGGCTGGAATGGCGGCGCATACTGCGGTGTATACTGCGGGGGATATTGGGATGCATACGGCGGGGGATACTGGGGTGCATACTGCTGCTGGTAGTAATGCTGCTGTGGCGGCGGCGGGTAGGATGCTAATGAGGATGGCCTCGAGTGCTGAGACACCATCTGATCCTGCAAGAACTTAAAAAGCGCTCCTCCATGCGCTCCTCAGCTACCCTAGCCTGCTCCCGAATCGCCTGAATTTCCCGATCACTTCGATCCCGAATCGCCTGAATTTCCCGATCGCTTTGCTGCTGCCGCTCGGCAATCTGACGCTGAGCCTCGCTCAGTTGCTGCGTCAATTGCCTAACCTCATTCAACTCACCAGCATTGGGAACATAATTGCGACCAGTCGAGGATCCAGAATGTGAATCTGATAGACTCGGAATAATGCTTGTTCGAAAAGCAGCTGGTCCAATACCACCTGATCCTACCAGACGATTAGTCTTTTGGGGACCAACTGCTCTCTCCCAAACATCACGAGCTACTCTAGCATCCTCCACTGGATCGACAGCTGCCCCACTGCTCTGTTGTGACTGATGGTACTCAGCCATCCCACCCTCGAAGCTCTCCTGAAAAAAATAACCCAACAAATAATTAAATAACTAATTATTAATATAAATAATAAACATTAATTAATATATATAATTGTAAAAGTAGTTTTACCTGAATACGCCTCGCCCGATCTGTAACGTACTCACCAGTCTCCTCCACCATATGCATGTGGCAATGCAACTCAGGCAAAGTGATTGGCCTTTGTTCCCTCTCCACCTATATATATATATATATATATATATATATATATATATATATATGAACATAAATATATATATTATTAATTAAATACACATATTGAAAATGACTAGTTAATTATTATAAATAATTAATTAATTAATCAAGTAATAAATTAAGTAATAAATTTACCAAACGTATGTAATGCGTTGCAGTATTAACACTCCCCCCCGTGTGTGTGCAGCCACATTTTTCAGAAGCACGGTTCTTCTTGGCTTTCTCACAATAATTCTTAAATCCTTCATCTTTCTGCCAATACTCATTAAACTCAGCCCAAGTTGAGTCTCCCATATAAGATGGCTTCGTACCCGTATTGCGCGCCCTCCGCATCAATTCAGAATAGCGATGAGAACATCTCTTATGGAACACTCTCTCAACTGCGGCTTGCTCCCCTGGATACCATGTACATTTTTCCTATTTAAGAAATTTACAATAATGTTGTTAATTATAAGGCAATAATTAATTAATTAATCAAGTCAATATAAAAGATAATACACCAAATTAATTATTTCGTAGAATCGAATAACTTACCAAAAATGATCTTAACATCTTCTTATTTGCATCCTTATCTTTTCTAACTTCCGTCCAGTTCTTCCAGCTCTTGGTAAAATTCTCCTTGATTGTTTTTGTGATGGCGGTAGCTGAAGCCTTCGAAGGAATAAAACTGCATTAAAAAAAGATGAATTTTGTTACACCAAATATAAGTTATATATAAATGGCAACAAAAATAAATTAATAAATAATAATATAGATATATATATATATATATATATATATATATATATATATATATATATATATATATATATATATATATATATATATATATATATATATATAGACTTACGAATCGCCAACAATCTGCAATATGATACGCCCATCAGGTGTAACCCTAATCACATCAGTCCCATCAATGAATGTGCGTACCCCATCCGCATCAACATGTGTCGGGGATAAGCCCTCAGTACCAACAGGAATCGATGGGCCCCCTGCAGTACTAGTACTAGCACCATCCTCAGACACAGGTGGTGGCAAATATCCGCCAGTAGTAACAACAACACGCGTAGGCTGAACACGGCGCCCTAGGCGAGTAGATGTCTTCCGCCTGCTAGTGCTGGCGGCATCGGGAGGTGGAGGAGGAACATATGCGCCGTCATGATCGGATCCCGAGTCATCATGAGATGCCATATCTGTATAGATCTAGCTAAACATATACATTTAAACAAAACAAACATATACTAAACAAGGTTAACATAAACATATACAAAACTCATGCATTAAAATAAATAATTTGAATCCCATTCATTCTCAAACAAATAACATCCTTCATTAAAAATAACATCTTCATTAAAAATAGAATTGTTGAAACATAAATTACATTCATTCTAATTTGAATCCCATTTATTCTCAAAATCATCATCATCGGAGGAGTGAATTCTTGATACACCAATGTGGTCTGTTGCATCATCACCATCAGCATCTTCGTCATCAACAACTTCATCGCCGGTGTTTGGCTCATCACATAAACGAACAATGGGTTCAACTTGAATCACTTCATTTACATTAGACATCTCTTCCATTTGATATGGCATATCTTCCACCGTGTCATCATTTGTCTGATCAATGCGACCTCTTGGTTTTGTTTTAATTGCGACACACCAACCACGCCTATCAGTCCGCATTGATGGATAAGGGACATAATAGACTTGTCTCACATTTTGTGCAATGACAAACGGATCATACGGTCGATATCTACCATTCATTTTAATGTCCACTGTATTTGACTTTGGATTCACCTTTGTTCCTCGAGCAGACGGATCAAACCAATTACAATAAAAAACCACTACCTTTGGACTAAAATCTAGATGGGGGTACTGAAGTTCATATATGTGTTGAACCACACCATAAAAATCATCTTCACCTCCTCCAGTGACCCCCTTCATGCACACTCCACTATTGACTGTCTCTCTTCCCTGTGTCCATTCATTGGTGTGAAATTTGTATCCATTGACAAAGTATGTGTGCCATTCTTTAACACATCTTCGAGGACCGTCTGATATGTTCCTCAAGTGTTGGTTGGTAGGATTTGGCGGGAGGGAATACACATATTGACTAAACCACATTGGAAAATGCGCATGAATATGAGCAGAAGATTGGTCTTCACGTACTGCCTCTGATGACAAGAACTCCCTAAAAAGAAATAATTTAATTGTTACACTTGTCTACTATATTAACTAATTAAGATCGATTGTTAATGTTGAGGAACATACTCAATAAATGGTTGCACCTCAGTACAGTTTATCAACACATGAACATGTGCTGAACTTAACTCTTCATCTGTTAGCCAGTGAGTTGACTCCTTCCCAGATGGACGACCGGGTAGACAAAAGACAGATAAAGCCAAAGGATGTCGCCATTCAGTATCCACTTCATTTCGACTGCTTCCAGGAGCAAACTGATTCTTGAAATAATGAGAACAAAAATGTGTTGTTTCACGGTGTAGGTAAGAAGAACATATCGATCCTTCAACTCTAGCTTTGTTTTTTACCGATCTTTTTGAATCACCCATGAACCTAGAGAATATGATATTAATATAATAGTCATATATTTCAATTTAAACTTGTTTCTAATTATATTATAATTAAAAATTAGCTGACCTTTCAAACGGATACATCCATCTGTATTGGACAGGTCCGCCAAGTTTAGCTTCATATGCGAGATGCACCGGTAGATGCTCCATAGAATCAAAGAAACCAGGTGGAAATACTCTCTCCAACTTGCATAAGATAAGTGGGATGTCTTGTTCCATTTTTGAAAGATCATCAGCTTTTAGCGTTGCAGAACACAAATTCTTAAAGTATTGACTTATTTCAATGAGCGGATTCAAAACGTGTGTTGGCAACGAACTAAAAGCGATAGGAAGTAAGCACTCCATGAATACGTGACAATCATGACTCTTCATCCCATGCAACCTCCCATTATCCACATCCGCACATCTAGATAAATTGGAAGAATAACCGTCTGGCATTTTCAACTCTTTTATCCACTGATAAACTGCTTTCGCTTGTTCGGTAGATAAAGTATAATTGGCTTTGGGTTTCAAAATCCTAGTACCTTGCTCAACCAACAACAAATCCTTTCGTCTACAGAAATGATCTATATCCTTCCTAGCTTTCTCATTGTCTTTCGTTTTGCCTTTCACGTTCATGACAGTGTTAAATATGTTGTCAAAAAAAATCTTCTCTATATGCATGACATCGAGATTGTGTCTCAATAGATTATCTTTCCAATAGGGAAGTTCCCAAAAAATACTTTTTTTTGTCCAATTGTGCCATTGTCCATAGCCATCTGGACGAGAAACAACACCGGCTACGACTTCCACAGGAGGGATATCCCTAACATTATTCCAAACTTCCTCTGGTGTCAACTGACGAGGAGGTCCAGCTGTTTCAACATTTCCCTTGATGAACGCATATTTCTGCTTTCTAAATGGGCGATCCATAGGTAAGAACCTACGGTGCGAGTCAAACCATGAAACTTTTCCTCCGTATTTAAGACTAAAAGCCTTTGTGTCAACCATGCAAATCGGACACGCCATCTTACCATGTGTCCCCCATCCAGACAACATTCCATAGGCAGGGAAGTCATTTATGGTCCACATCAAAGCCGCCCTCATCATAAAATTTTGTTTGCGTGCCACATCATAAGTTAAAACACCATTCCACAACCTTTTTAGGTCATCAATCAAAGGTTGCAAATAGATGTCAATACCAGCTGTTGGATTACTTGGCCCTGGAATAATAGAATTTAAAAACATGTATGGTTTGGACATACACATTTCTGGAGGAATGTTGTATGGGGTAACAATAACTGGCCAACATGAATACGGTGTTGCCGAGGCTTGAATATATGGTGTGAAACCATCAGAGCACAAACCAAGCCGAACATTGCGTGGATCACTGGCAAAATCTGGATGAACACGATCAAAATGCTTCCAAGCTTCACCATCAGATGGGTGACGTAATTCACCAGAATTATTTCTATTTTGATGGTGCCATGTCATTTTACCTGCGGTCTCCATTGAAGTAAACATCCTCTGTAGCCTTGGAATAAGAGGCAGATAGAACATTGATTTTCGTGGAACCGGTTTGCCTCTGCTCATCCCTGATCTACTGACACGATAGCGTGGTTGTCCACACAACTTGCATTCCGACAACTCTCCATCATTTATGCCAAACTCATTGTTATAATAGAGCATGCAACCAGACACACAACAATCAATCCTTTTAGATTTTAAGCCAAGCTTCGATACCACTCTTTTAGCTTCATAATAACTTTGCGGTAAACTCCCTCTATTAATGGGGGTTGCATCCAACATCATTTTGGTCATATATTCCATGCACAACTCAGCAACATTAAATTGAGACTTAAGACCCAACAACCGAACACACATTGATAATTTTGAGTCTGTATATAGATCCTTCAAATATGGGTTTATTTGTCTCACTCAAATACATGTAAAACCTTTGAGCTTCCTCATTTGGAACTTCGTCAGCATCTGGTTCTTCAAAATCCAAATTTACTCCAACAGCGTCAGATATCATTCCCTGATAAACATCTAACGGTTGTATTCCCCATCCTTCAGATGTCGTAGTCACTGGATAACTACTTGATGTGTGATCTACTACTTCAACCGGAACATTAACCGCAGGAACTGCAGCTACCCCTGGCGCTCCTTCCCCGTGACGACTCCATGTCCAATAATTTGGCCTAAACCCATTATTGTACAAATGAAGTCTAACTTCATGTTCATTTTTTATAGCTCGAAATGAACATTTCAAGCACGGACATCTAATACCGCCTTGTCGCCCAAATTCTTCATGATCAATGTACTTAGCACAAAAAATAAACTCTTCTACTCCTTCTACAAAACGTCGTTTTACACCAGTTCTTCCAGGATACAATCGATCATACATCCAACTACGATCCATTTTCAAGAACTATACGTATACTACACTACAATATAAATAAAATAAACTATCAATTACTTCATATTTTGATATATATATTTATATATTACTCATTTTATTTTGATATTTCAATAAACTACCAATTAATTACAAGCAACAGAATTAATTTTTTAATAATGTTATATACTAATAATTTAAACATTATAAATAATAATTCCAAATTTAATTTTAAATTTCAATTTTTATAAGACAATATATGTTAATAAAATTAATAAGTGAACTTAATAAATAAGTTTTTTCAATATAAATTAATTTGTATTATTATTGCAAACAAAATTTGTAACAAAATTAATTTTACTAAAAATAGTGAAGTAAGTAATATTTTATTAATTACTTTAACAACTAACCGTAGTGAAGAGAAGGCTCTGGCTTGAAGCTTATCCTGAACTCAAGCAGAGAGGAAAAAGGAGGAACCCAAACAATACCTAAACAAAAAACAACACAATTAGTAACAAATTCATATTATTATAAAATAATTTAAAAACGAATATTAAAAAAAAAATTAAAAACTAAAACTATTAACTCATATCAAAAACATACCTTGAAGAAATTTCCCAATAAGAGCAGAAGACAATTCGTAGGGAGGAAGCGCTACACTTCAAAAACAGATTTAGTAGAGAAGGAGAGAATTTGGGAGAGAGTGAAAGAGAAATTTTAAGAAGAGAATGGGAGGATTGTTAGAAGTGTGAAGAATGAGAAGTGGGGAATGGATATATATAGAAAAACGCAGCCCAACGGTCAAAAGGGATTTGCGGCGGATTCTGGAGGTTTGCGGCGGATTTTGAAATTCAATATCCGCGGGTTTTTTTTTCGGAGCTTTGCGGCGGATTATGGAGGTTTGCGGCGGATTTTGAAATTTAAAATCCGCGAGTTTTTTATTTACGGAGCTTTGCGGCGGATTGGTGGTACTTTGCGGCGGATATTCAAATTAAAATACCGCGCCTTTTTTTTAAAAACACCAAACAATCCGCCGCAAAAGCTAAAATCCGCCGCAAAGATCCGCCGCAAATACTCAACATCCGCCGCAAATGACACAAATCCGCCGCAAAGTACCATTTTTTTTTAAAAAAAAAAAATATTATTTTTTTAAAAAAATTATTATTATTTTTAAAAAATAAATTTTATTTTTTTAAAAAAATCGTTTTAATTAAAAATATATATTATTTTATTAATTTTTTTAATTATTGATAAAAAAATAAAATCCAATAACTAATTAATTTTTAATTTAAAAAAATAAAAATTGGGAAAAGCAGTAAAATATTATCACCAAAAAAATATCCATACAATTAATAAAATATCCATACAAAAAAATAAAATAATCTAAAGCAATAAAAATTGGGAAAAACAGTAAAATATATATTTAATGTCTGCTACCCCTAAACGGAGACCTACGCCATTATCTTGATATGACACTCTCTTGAGCATTGTCGGCAGCAGCTCCATTACAGTGGCGTATGTCTCCATTTCTTTGTAAAGAAATTTCCACATTGTCGTGAACACCCCTTCATCTTTTTCGTTAAAAGTAACCCATTTATCAGCAAAAAGCTCCTCCTCATTATTTCACCACAAGTGACATATACGTTAATCAAACGCTCGGTATCATCCTGCAACTTAACAGCCCGTCCTTGCAGTTCCTCAAACTTTCTATTTAGAGATTCAACCATATTTTCAAAATAGAAAGTTTCACAAGAAACCATCTTTTGAAAAGATGATTGAATCTCTAAATAGAAAGTTTGAGGAACTGCAAGGACGAGTTGTTAAGTTGGAGGATGATACCGAGCGTTTGATGAGCGTATATGTCTCTTGTGGTGAAAATAATGAGGATGAACTTTATGCTGATAAAGGGGTTACTTTTAACGAAAAAGATGAAGGGGTCTTCATGACAATGTGAAATTTTTTTACAAAAAAATTGAGACGTACGCTACTCTATTGGAACCCCGCTGCCGACAATGCTCAAGAGAGTGCCGTATTAAGAGATCGAGTGCCTTATCAAGAGAATGAGAGTATTGGTAGAGGTGTGAAAAAAGAAGAAGGGGAGAAGGGGTTTATATAGGAGAAACGAAGTCAAACGGTCAAAAGGCAAGATCCGCCGGAAACGGCAGTTACCGGCGGATTTAAGGGATTTGCGGCGGACTTAAGGTATTTGCGGCGGACGGAGGTGCATTTGCGGCGGTTAATTAAAATCTCGTAAAAAAAAAAAAATTTGTGAACCCCAATCCGCCGCAAGAACCGTTAAATCCGCCGCAAAAGCCAAGACGAATTTTAATCCGCCGCAACGGTCAATTATTCCGCCGGTAACTTTGAGGCGGATAAAATCCGCCGGAAATGCGTAGATTCCGCCGGTAACTTTGCGGCGGATCCATATCCGCCGGAAACTCCTGGCCGGAAAAACCAATAATTCTTGTAGTGATAGGCAGCGCTTGCCATAAAAAGCGCTGCCCATAGCCCAAATTTCGTCTAACCCATAGGCAGTGCTTGTAAAAAGCACTGCCCATCGCCCATGTTCGTGATCTAATAATCAGCGCTTGATAAAAAGCGCTGCCCATTGCCAATTTTCGTCCTCCTATAGGCAGCGTTTGGAAGGAAGCGCTGCCCATTGCCCATTTTCGATCTCCTATGGCCAGCGCTTTTAAGAGAAGCGCCGCTCATTCCCCTGCGCGTTTTAAGCTTATCCAGCGCTTTAATCAAAAGCGCTGCCCCATAAGGCGCCATTTTTTTAAAGATCTGGCGTAGTGGGAAGTACAAGTACGTTATAGCATTCAAAGGTAGCTTCATGCTTCAACTCGAATACTAGAAAAAAAAACGACATTAATTAATATGATGAAGTGGCATGATCTTATTATCACATGTTAGGCCGGACATTTTTCAGTACTTACTTGAGTTCGAATTTCAAATTTTAAAATCACTGCAATTGATTGGGTTCTGGACCGGACCAAGTGGTCCATTAGCAAAACCAAGGGGTGCGTTTAGCAATTGGATATGGATCAGCCCAATCGATTCGGCCCATATCCACAACATACAAGCCCAATACGCTTGGAGGGTTCAGATCATCTCCACTGATCCGACGATCCACAACGAGCATCGATTTCCTATAAATATCGGCCCGCATAGCCATTTATACGGTACACACTCTTCCCTTGCAAATTCACTAGCTTATTCTCATACTGACTTGAGCGTCGGAGTGGCTTTGCAGGTACCCCCCAGGCGCTCACTGACCTCCTGCCAGGGCAGCAAGAGACCTACCAACAGCAGCCAACCAAAATACTGCTAGGTACAGAACATTGGCGACCACAGTGGGAGATATCTATGTTTCACATCATCACTACTCGAACTTTTCTCTTGCTACTCCATGGCACCTAGAGGCAGACCCCGGATCCAAAGCGTTGCCATACCCGCACCCCGACCAGAGGGTACTCCTGAGGGCAACATCGCCAGCTTACCTGACAAAGGCACCAGTCAGCCTGCCCAGCCCTGTAATGAATTTCATCGGTTAAAGCGCAAAGCGCCCATGAGGGCGCCAATGTTGAAGCACAAAGCGCCCATCAGGGCGCCAATGTGGAAGCATAAAGCGCCCATGAGGGCGCCTGGCAGGGCGCCAAGTGAAGAGCAGCCAGCGCCCATGAGGGCGCCTGGCAGGGCGCCAAGTGAAGAGCATCCAGCGCCCATGAGGGCGCCTGGCGGGGCGCCAATGTTGCAGCAGGAAGCAATGCTGCAGCAGGAAGCTCGCCTGAGACAGACTGACAGGTGTGTGGCTTCCCCGCCGGAGCATTCTCCTCCGACAACTATGACTTCAAGGCGTTATCGGGGATCGCTATCGAGGAGATCCCCCCACCGGCATAGGTATCAAGTTTCGGACCTTGAGGACACCTCCCCTCGAAGCTCGAAGAGGTTTTCCCATGAGGGACCATTCGCTCGAAGGATGGACGAATGCCAGGTCCCAAGGGCCTTGCGGCCAGCGGCCATGGTGATTCATGGAAGCAACCCCCTTGACGATTGGGGGTCGAACAAATCAATGAAAAAGAAGTGGAAGGAAATCTTGAGCGTTGCATCAACCTCAACCCCTAGGAAAGGACCAATCAGACCGCCCTTATCCCTTGACGACAAGGATTTGCCTGATGGAAAACCAAATAAACACGTTCCACTGCTCATTACTGCCATTATGGCCAGTATTGAAGTAAAAAGAATCCTGGTCGACCAGGGAAGCTCAGTAGACATCATTTTCGAAGACCTGCTGCAAGTTTTGAACATCTCCCCCGCCGACCTGACTCCATATCGAGGAGAAGATTTGATTGGGTTCAAAGGATCAAGAACTAGGCCTCGAGGCCACTTGGAGCTGATGGTCACCTATGGAGACCACGATGGTGAACCACATTTGTTCAGAACTGTCAAAACAGCTTTCCTAATCCTCCCATGCAAATCTGTCTACCAGTGCATTATCGGGAGGCCGACATTGGGCAAGCTGGAGGCAGTAACCTCAATAGTTCACGTGAAGATGAAATTCCACAATTTAGAGAATAAGATTTTGACCCTCCAGGCAGACTTGGACGCAGCACGTAGATGTTACTACATGAGCCTTAAGGATGAAAAAGAGACTACGGAAGTAAGAAACTCAGACGGGGAATCCGGGAGGGAAGCTGAAATAAATTTGGCAAACTTAGATGCCAGATATGATCCGGACAGTGAGGAAGAAGAGGAAGATTCCACCCTCACTAAGGAACTCAAAAAGCGCATGAAGAGGCCCGAGCTAGATGGCGCCTTCATCTCCATCCAGTTAGGAGAAGACCCCACTAAGACTATCAAGATAGGCTCCAACCTCCCCGAGGAGGTCAAAGAGAAACTTACCATCTGCCTAAGGGAGAATGCAGACCTGTTTGCCTGGTCTGCAGCTGACATGCCAGGGATACCACCCGAGGTAGCCTGTCACCACCTGGCTGTTAATCCCGACACTAAGTGGGTCGCCCAGAAAAGAAGAGTCCAGAAGGGAGAGAAAGCCGAAGCCGTTATGAGGGCTGTGAAGGACCTCGTGGAGGCAATTTTCGTAAAAGAAATTAAGTACACCACCTGGCTGTCAAATGTAGTCATTGTCAAGAAATCTAATGGAAAATGGAGAATGTGTGTCGACTATACTGATATCAACAAGGCATGTCCCAAAGACGCCTTCCCCGTCCCTAGCGTAGACAAATTAGTGGATAGCGCCTCAAGATTTCGTTTGTTATCTTTCATGGACGCATACTCGGGATACAACCAAATCCCGATGTTCCCGCCCGATCAAGAGAAAACGGCATTCATGACAGAACATGGGAATTATTGTTATCGCGTAATGCCATTTGGACTCAAGAACGCCGGGGCGACCTACCAAAGAATGATGAATAAAATCTTCAAAAGTCAAATCGGCCGGACAATCGAAGTATACCTAGACGGCATGATAGTGAAAAGCAAAAGCGACCCAGATCACCTCAAGGACCAGACAAAAGTATTTTCTGAAATCCGGAAGAACAATATGAGATTGAACCCAGAGAAGTGCACTTTTGGAGTCCGTGCAGGGAAGTTCCTCGGTTTCTATCTCACTGAGAGAGGCATCGAGGCCAACCCAGATAAATACAAGGCCGTGATCGAGATGGCGTCGCCTACCACAAAGAAAGAGATTCAGAAGCTCACCGGGATGATAGCAGCGCTGTCCCGATTCATTTCAAAAGCAGCCCACAAGTCCCTACCTTTGTTCAAGCTTCATAAGAAGGAGACGAGTTTTGATTGGACCGCCGAGCAAGAGCAGGCGCTGACCCTTTTGAAATAGACCCTCTCCGAGCCACCCATTTTGACACGTCCCAAGGAAGGAGAAACATTATACTTATACCTCGCGGTGGCCGATGAAGCACTAAGCGCAGTACTCGTCAGGGAAACCAGCACTGGCCAGAGGCCGGTATACTATGTCAGTAAGGCATTACAGGGACCCGAGTTAAGATACCAAAAGGTGGAAAAGGTCGCTTTGGCGGTCGTGATCGCAGCCAGGCGCCTTAGGCCATATTTTGTGGCACATCAAGTGGTGGTTCGGACCAATAAGTCGATCAGACAAATCCTCCACCGTCCCAACCTAGCGGGGAGAATGATCAAATGGGCAGTCGAGCTCTCGGAGTTCGGGATCAAGTACGAAACAAGACCGGCCATGAAGGCTCAAATTTTGGCAGACATCGTGGCTGAAATGACAACGATACCGCACAAAGACAAAGCGGAAACGGCATGGACCCTCCACGTGGATGGGTCCCAAACAACAAAGGGAGTGGAGTCGGACTGATACTTGAAAACTCGGAAGGACTAATGGTTGAGGTGTCCCTGACCTTCTCGTTCTCCACGTCCAACAATCAAGCGGAGTACGAGGCTTGCATAGCCGACCTACAGTTGGCCAAAGACTTCGGCGCCACACAACTCGAGCTCCGCACAGACTCACTGTTGGTCGCCTCGCAGATCAACGCAGCATTTGGAGCTTATGACCCAGTGCTATAGAAATATCTTGCCAAGGTACGTGAACTCCTTGGATGGTTCAATAATGTGGAGGTAAAACATGTACCCAGGGGAGAGAACACCAAGGCTGATATACTCTCCAAGCTGGCCAGCACCAGAACACCAGGGAACCTTCGGAGTGTCATTCAAGAAACTCTGTCTAGTCCCAGCATCCTCCTAAGCAATGGATCGCCTACCTCTGTTCTCACCGTCGAGGCGAGCCAGAACTGGATAACCCCAATCCGTCAGTATATTCTCGAGGGGCAAGAGCCCGCTAACGCCAAAGAAACAGCTTTCGTGAGGAGGCGCGCAGCATCATACTCGGTCATCGAAGGACGACTTTTCCGTAGAGGCTTCTCTATTCCTCTATTAAAATGTGTAGAAGGACCAGAAGCAGATTACGTGCTCATAGAAATCCACGAGGGGATCCGTGGACAACACTTGGGAGGACGAGCGCTCGCGGCAAAATTACTCAGGGTAGGTTATTACTGGCCAACCATGAATGAAGATTCGCAGAATCATGTAAAGAAATGCGAAAAGTGCCAGAGGTACGCTGACGTGCATGTCACCCCCTCCTCTGAACTGACATACCTAAGCTCTCCCTGGCCTTTTGCTTGGTGGGGAATCGACCTTTTAGGTCCCTTTTCGCCGCCCGGCCCGGGGCAGGTAAAGTACTTAATCGTCGCTGTCGATTACTTTACCAAATAGATCGAAGCCGAGCCCTTGACCACGATCACGGCGAAAAATTGTATGAAATTCTTCAAGAAAAGTATCATGACCAGATTCGACATACCGGAGGTGGTCATCACCGACAACGGCACGTAATTTGCGGACAAAGGTGTTAGACAACTGATGGCCGACATGGGCATCAAACACCGTTTCACGTCAGTGGAACACCCCCAGACCAACGGACAAGCCGAAGCAGCCAACAGAGTAATTTTAAGAGGTTTAAAGAGGAGGTTTGACGAAGCAAAAGGATGCTGGCCGGAAGAGCTAGCTTATGTCCAATGGGCCTACAGAACCACCCCCACTCGTCAATAGGCGAGTCGCCCTCCCGGATGGCATACGGAACAGAAGCAGTCATACCCGTCGAGATCAGAGAGCTAAACTGGAGAACCAAGAACCCAAGCCCCCCGGAGACCAATGATCAAAGACTCCAAGAGGAGCTGGACTTCGTCGAGAAAGTCAGAAACCAAGCAGCATTAAAGGACTTGGTGATCAAACAAAAGATGGCCGCAAGATTTAATGCCAAGGTGGTTCCCAGAACCTTAGAAGTGGGCGACCAAGTCCTATGAAGGGCAGACATAGGTTTGAAAAACATGTCCCAAGGGAAGTTAGCACCAAACTGGGAGGGTCCATACAGAATAGTTTCGGAAACCGGAAACGGAGCTTTCAAGTTGGAAACCCTAAGCAAGGAACCAATACCGAGAACTTGGAACGCGGATAAGCTAAGGAAGTTTATTGTATGATAAACTACCCCCAGAGTTAACTTTTCCACGAGGCATAAAGCGACTTTGAACGTGTCGCCAAATCCTGTTACGGAAGCAGCCAGCGTGGCACGTAAGGAATAAGAAGGGCACAAGCACGTGAGCAAAAAGTAGAGTGCACGAGCACGTGAGCAAATAAAATAGTGCACGAGCACGTGAGAAAATCAAATGATGCATGAGCGTGAGAGGAAATAGAGTAACGCGTGAAGTGATGGTGTCATTCCGCCCGCCCTCACACTCTCCTCCGCTCGCCCTCACACTCTCCTATGCTCTCCCCCTAGGGGCAATGTAATCGGCCAAGAGGAAAAGAAAATGTGGTGTTGCTCGCCCATACTCACCACCAATAGACGAGCAGGATAATTGCTGTGATCCTCTGACAAAATTAGCAGACTCGACGACGGCATGAACCGTAAGAGCAACCTAACCTACGAGGGCATCCTAAACGACAAACGACAAGTCAAGACCATCCCCCCGGGATAATCTCGACTTGGGCGGCAACGGTGGAACCAGTTCAATATCCACCAGAGGCACCACTGGGGGCCGCCATCGAGGAGATCCCCCGACCGACGCAGGTCAATATCAAACTTTGCCACGAGGCACGAAGCAATTTTAAATGTGTCACAACCTCTGATGGGCGAGTTAAATTCAGATCGATTCTGATAAACTGCCCCCAGAGTCCCACGAGGTGCGAAGTGACTTTAAACGTGTCACAACCTCTGATGGGCGAGTTAAATTCAGATCGATTCTGATAAACTGCCCCCAGAGTCCCACGAGGTGCAAAGTGACTTTAAACGTGTCACAACCTTTGATGGGCGAGTTAAATTCAGATCGATTCTGATAAACTGCCCCCGGAGTCCCACGAGGTGCGAAGTGACTTTAAACTTGTCACAACCTCTGATGGGCGAGTTAAATTCAGATCGATTCTGATAAACTGCCCCCGGAGTTAACATTGCCATGAGGCGGTATGTGATTATACATTCAGATGCGCAAGGCGATGACTGGCGCCCAATGCCATCTTATGCGTGCCAGTTATAAGTACAAGAAACATGCCTGACAAAGAGTAAGCATGGATGTTTCAAAATGAAACATAAAAAATCAGGGGGCAATGACATCGAAGTCGACCCCGTTGGGGTGGTATGTGACAATCCTCCCATCTAGAACCTCATGATCAAATTGAAAGATCGTGGAAATGTCAAACAGATAATGGTGAGGACAGAAGACGCAATTCCCATCGGCGCCAAGCAAGCCCTGAGATTTTATCAAAAAGAAAACCAGGTTAAGAGACAGGATGAGCAACAAAAAGCAGAGTGCCAAGCACACGTCCACACAAGCCGATGCCCATGAGGACGCCTGGCAAGGAAGCAACCAGCGCCCATGAGGGCGCCTGGCAGAGGGGCGCCTGGCAGAGGGGCGCCTGGCAGGGCGCCAAGTACCAAGGCAGCGCCCATGAGGGCGCCTGACAGAAGGGAGCCTGGCAGAGGGGCGCCTGGCAAGGAGGGCGCCTGGCAGGGCGCCAAGCACCAAGGCAGCGCCCATGAGGGCGCCTGGCAAGAAGGGCGCCTAGCAGAGGGGCGCCTGGCAAGGAGGGCGCCTGGCAGGGCGCCAAGCACCAAGGCAGCGCCCATGAGGGCGCCTGGCAAGAAGGGCGCCTGGCAGAAGGGCGCCTGGCAGGGCGCCAAGCACCAAGGCAGCACCCATGAGGGCGCCTGGCAGAGGGCGCCTGGCAGGGCGCCAAGCACCAAGGCAGCGCCCATGAGGGCGCCTGGCAAAAGGGCGCCTGGCAGAGGGGCGCCTGGCAGGGCGCCAAGCACCAAGGCAGCGCCCATGAGGGAGCCTGGCATGAGGGCGCCTGGCAGGAGGTGGTCTGGAAGCAAAACCTTCGCAAGGGGGCAGACAGCACTGTGCAACAAGGCACCCATGAGAGCACCAAACCTTGTCTCTCAAAATCTGCTCCACGAGGAGACACCCAGCGTACACACGCACCGAACAAGCATCCAGCAAGGCGCCCAGGAAGACCCTGTTGACTCACAGTCATATGTATAATGTTGTTCACTTTTAGAACCAAAACTGATGTTATTTGATTGTAATTCAGCAAATTGTCAAGGGAACTAGCATGGATTTAGATTGATGTATTAGGTTTGAATTGTAAGTTATTTCCCTCATCCCTAGTGCCAATTTCAATGGAAGACCTTCAAGTTGATGTGGCGTCAACTAGCGAACCAGACACTTGCCTAGTGACGCAACAGAGAAGAGAAGGAGAAGAATCTGCCATTCTTCGCGTCGCGACCAAGCAAATTTCAGGACCATCACGTCGCGATGGGGTCGGGTCGCGACCGTTGGCAGAAAGTGAGTGTTTTTATGCGAAATTCTGAAGAAAAAAGGGCACTTCGTCTTGGATGCGAGAATAGGGTTTGGAACAGCAGCTAGGAGCGATTTTGGGAGCTTCTCTACACTTGAGAACAAGGAATTGAAGGATCTCATCTACTCTCTTTGTGTAATATTCTTTCTTAATCTTATCTTTTATTCCTTTGATGATGTGTAACTAATCTATTAGGGTTAGGGAGAGATGAATCTCCCCAATACTATTATGTGAACCCTTATTCTAATCGATTCAGTTGTTATTCAATTTATCTATTGCCTTTACCTTTGTTCGTAATGCTTTACAATCGAGCATGATAATTGTATTGATTTAGGGTTTATGGTCACCATTGGGAAATGAGTCTGTTTGCCGGACATTAGGGTTTTAGGTCACAAACTTGATGATCATAGGAATATGGGATTGGATTTGTGAACTCGTCAATTCTTGCATTTAAATGCTTTGTCTAGTGGTGATTCGCTTAAGGAATTAGGGTTTTCCATTAGAGAAAAGGGGTCATGAGGCAAGGGATTGTCCTTAATCTATAATTGAATTGAGTCTGTTAAATTGAGTAATTAATTGAAATCAATTGAAGGTTCGTTACATGATAGCATAAGGGAGAGGATTCGATACCTAATCGCCTTACACTCCTATTTCTATTACCAATCATTCGTTATTTCTTCGGTTACGATAAATCTCAAATACTATTTTCAATTGTTTCTAATCCTAAGAATTAAGATACTTGCTTATTGATAATAACTCTCAATCCCTGTGGATACGACTATAGGTTCTTACCAATTTACTATTACTTGCAACGATTCGGTACACTTGCCAAAATCCTAACAGACCCCAACAGCAGAACGTAGCACTTGGCACAAGGCGTCTAAGAGGGCACCAACATCAGGATACAGCACCCTAGCTTGACGCTTGGCACAAGGATTACCCCATATATAGGAGGCCTGAGTCGTGGTCGCAACGAAGTGATCTTGTACGACCCGACAAGACAGACAGAGCAACGCATTACGACAAAGAAAAATTTCTCTGTTTTACTCTAGAGAGAGAGAATGATAAAACACGGTCGTGACAAAGGCAGCGTCCCACGCGACTTCACACATCCGGTAGACCAACGAAAATCCTTCAAGCCAAGACCATCCTCCAGAATAATCTCGGCTTGGGGGGCAACTGTTCTGGACTGGACCAAGAGGTCGATTAGCAAAACCAGGGGGTGCGTTTAGCAATTGGATATGGATCAGCCCAATCGATTCGGCCCATATCCACAACATACAAGCCCAATACGCATGGAGGGTTCAGATCGCCTCCACTGATCCGACGATCCACAACGAGCATCGATTTCCTATAAATACCGGCTCGCATAGCCATTTATAGGTACACACTCTTCCCTTACAAATTCACTAGCTTATTCTCATACTGACTTGAGCGTCGGAGTGACTTTGCAGGTACCCCCCCTCAGGCGCTCACTGACCTCCTACCAGGGCAGCAAGAGACCTACCAACAGCAGCCAACCAAAATACTGCTAGGTACAGAACAGATTGGAATGGGTTCCGCAAGCTGACCAATTCAAACGGAGGTAATGGCCGAAAGAATTGATCCATGATCATGGAAAATATACGTAAAGCATCTATTATATCGGTTCTTTTAAGTTTGGTTCAGTTCGAGTACTAACATCAATTCTTTCCGTATATTTTTCATGATCCATGATCATGATCTTGGAAAATATACGTAAAACATCTATTATATCGGTTCTTTTAAGTTTGGTTCAGTTCAGTTTTGCAGTTTAGTTATTTGGTTTTTTTGGACAGACCTAATTATATCCTGTATGACAAATTTAAGTACGCTGGGCTATTAATTTTAGGGAATTTATTTCAGCAACCCTGCACTTTGCTCACCACACCCCCAATCCTCCAAAAATTTTGACAAACCCAAACTACCCTCAACCATTTCAAACCCCAATTCCCTCTTTTCTTTTCCCACCGCTTTTTTTTTGTTTAGAGTCTCACATTGAATGTGATATGGTCTGAAGAGTTTATAAATGGAGGACATCCCTCACTCTACAAGTTAGTTTTGTAAGATTGAATTGAGCTCAACATAGATTATAATATTTTTTAAACCATAACCCTCCACCACACCCCACCACTGGAAAATTCACCAACACTATACTAGATGTGTCTGCGATTTTTTTTCTTCCTGTTTTGATATGTTCCGACAACTTGTTATCTAAATACTTAAACTAAGTGTATTAAGGCCATTGTTCCTTCCATGGATATGTGTTTCCTTTTCAAGACGTCGACCTCTTCTTCATCGATTCCACTATTGGTTTCCAAGTGGAACATCTCATGGATTCACACCGATAAGGATTCCTAAGTATTTAAAGAGTAGGGAACCAATGTCGCAAGACAAAAAAAACACGACGTTTCCTCAAAACACTAATTTTCAAGATTAATTCCAAAAATAACACTCTTCGAAGTATTTGTTTTTAAATTCCGATTCTCATCACATGACATAATCATGTCATCTGCGAGTTGCAACATGTGATATGTAATTTCTCCAATCCGCTTATACCCTGATAAATTTTCTAGCTTCGCCGCTTTCCTAACTAGTTCAACAAGCCCCTCTACAAGAATAATAAACTAGAAACGTAAATGTAACCTCATAATGAATTAGGGCGAGAATCATTTGATATTCCTAAACAACTTAAAAGTTTTAATCCATATATTACTTTAATACAATGGATGCCTTATCGTGGATTATAAGAGTTACCACTGATTTTGAATCTGCTATATGTATATTATGTTGAGCCTCAGGATTCGTTTCTCCATCTATTTAGTAGGTGTGCGTTTTTATCTTAGGTTTGGTATGCTATTGTTAGTTGGATGGATTGTTATTTTGTTATGCCCCCAGATCTTTTCAGCTTGTTCTCGTTTGTCGATTTGTTTGGAGTTCGCCAAAAGTGTCAATTTTCCCTGGATGGATCTGTAGTATGTGATATTGTTCTTTGGGTCATATGGGAGCTTAGGAATATTGAATGTATATTCTCATGGAGAGTGCATTCAGTCCTCACGGTTGGTCGTATTGTCTCTTTATCTTGGAGACATTTTTACCAAGGGGGAAAGCTCCCCCGTCTCCACTAGACTCCCTCGATTGTTTGGAAAGTGATACAATATATTTGTTTATTCACTAGTGTACTTCTTGGCAATTCCCGTTCTTGTTGTGGGCGTGTAGAGTTTTTGTTGTAATTGGGTTGGAGTATTTCTATATTAATCAAAATTTTGCTAATTAAAAAAAAAAAGACTAGCTGCATGCATGGTCTCATTTGGAGGACTAATTAAAAATATCGGGGTTAGTTGGGCTGCCTCTTACTCTTGTCCACACCTTTCTCATACGATCCATGTCCACCTCACAAAACTCTAAGGTAACAAACCATTCTTCTCATAAAATCTCCTTTTTTTTCTTGCTTACGTAAATAACAACTAAATCACACAATCTATTTCTTGAGATCCATGGAGAGACGTGGAAACGTCACATGCCATACAACATTATATGTGTGACGTGTACAATAAAACCCCCACTCAATACTCACTCTCATTTTCAATATATATAATAACTAGTTCTTCCACACAAAAACAAAACCATTAGCTTACCTTCTCCACAACAACAACTAAACTAAGCATCAACACAAGTAAATATTCAAGCTTCTCGTACCTCAATTTTCATCAATGGAAGAAAACACATTGGTCTCTACCTGGAACACGAGAAAACTCAAGCTCATGAATAACAACAACACCACCGAATATCAGTGCAAGTCTCCAACTGAAGAAGAAGGACATATTGATCAGAATGGTGAAGATGAGTCAGAGACAAGAGTAGAGGAAGTTACGGGGAACAAGAGGATGAAGAGGCATAGGGAAGAGGTGAAGGGAAAGGTTAAGGTACCAGAAAACTGGAAGCAGGAGCAGATGCTAAAGGAGTGGGTAAACTATACTACGTTCGATGCATTGTTTGCTCCTCATAGAATTATTGTCAATGCTCGTGATGCACTTATTGCTGATGTACGTAAGTCACAGAGGTTAATTAAGGATCCATACATAGTATAGTAGTCGTTGTTAATTTCTTTACATTTTCCCAAGAATAATCACCCTATTGTTTTTGTTATTCGTGGCTGAACAAAGGGAAATGAAGAACAAGAATATATAGTATTACATATATATATGTTTACGGAATTTCTGTTTTTTTTAATCCCCCAACCCTACTCACCACCACATGTTTATGTATGCACGAATCGAAACATAAATAGTATATTCTTTACTTTTAGCCGTAGCCGAATATGTAGAACATGCAAAACCCTAAAAAGCCTAAGTTCGAAGTTGAGAAAAGGATGAACACCATAGAACTTTTTTTAATTAATGTAGTTAATTGCATACATGCCATTGTTTTAATGAACATATATTGCCATTGGTAACAAACCTTGCCTGGATCTGATCTCAATGTTTTGACTGAACTATAATCAAGACAATTAACTAAAGAGAAGGTTTCTTAATTATCTAGCTAGTTAAATATAAATGTCCTTCAATATAATTCTTTGTCAAAAAAAAAATATAAATGTCCAGAAAAAGAAAATCTGTTGTCCCTGTCTGTGAGCCATGCGCTAGATCCTGTATATATATATATATATATATATATATATGCAAGCTCCTACTATCCATGGGGAAAAATACAAGAAAAGAATATCTACTTCATGCTCTTATATATAGTCTCTTCTGGATCCGGAATAAAATCAGATTCTCAACTTGCATGTTTTCGGCATGAATGTTTTCGTAGGTTGCTTATGTTCCAGAGGTTAATCTTTGTAAAAAATAAAAATAATTAATTTACAATTGTGGCTTAAGAATCCATAGTCCATGTGATAATGAAATATACATCAGATCTCCTCTTTTCTGGAATATACTTATAATAGACTGCAGGTGACAAAAATATATTCCCAGAGGATATAAAATGTGTCCGTAAACGATTCTTCAGAAGAAAAAATTATGAGTGAATAAGATTTATAAAATTATAACGTATGGAAATAGATTCACGAATAGGAGGTGTTTTAATAAAACTAGGAAGTGTATTTAGTAATTCTGAAAAAGCAAAATACAAATTATGAGCAGTTGGTGAAGAGAAAATGGACTAATTTGCTTAGGCCCAGGCCCAATGAAGGGAAACAAAAGTCAAAAGTTCGAACAATCACTTTCTTTCGTTTGGCACTTTCACTCTCTACGGTGACTTGTTTCCCTGCAGTGCACTCACTCGCATCTATCCAACTTCGTCGTCTCAATAACAGTAAGCCCCAATCAATTTTCTCTCTTTCTTAATCAATCAGTTACATTTCATTAACGAAGCTAATGAAAACCTCGAATCTATTTTTTTTTTCCATTACCGTTTTCGTTATTATGATTTTGCTATGGTTGGGGTTAGGGTAACAATTCACTACATAGTACACAGTTCATCTCTATTTATTGTGGTAATGCACGGTTAGTGGTAATACAATCTCGTGATCGTCCTTAGATTATTTGTTGCGGAATGGAAATGGTTTTATTCCTTTTGGAGACAAGTCACTATACCTTTTAGGATTAAGGGGGCTTTTGGGTAAATAGCTTAATTAAGTGTTCCATAAGTAAGTAGTTTTAGAGGGTTTAGTCAAGTGAAGTATTGATAAGCTATTTTGTGTATGCTTGGATTCACTTTTGAAGTGATTCTGAAGACTTAAAATTGCTTCTTACATGTTTGAGTATTGTCGAATAAAATTGATCCTATCTCTTGAATTGATTCTAACTTTAAGCTAGGATTTGTACTTTTTACTTTCAAAAGTCAAATTTATTGTTCAGCTCTTTTTACACTAATTCATCTATAATTCCATATATAATAAATATCGATCACTTTACATTCAACTCACTTTCATTCAAAATTGTTTATAGGCATGTCGTAAGTTATTTTATCCAGCACTAATACAAGTGCTTATGGAATGACTCTTGAAATAACATGAACTAAGGGGAGTGCAAGAAGGAGGTCCTGGGTTCAACTCCCAAAAACTAATATTCCCCCACCCCCACTAACATTGCTTATCAAAAAAAAACATGAACTAAGCTCTTAATTTTGAGTACCTTTAACCTGTTTTTAATATAGACACAATTGTGGTGTAGACAATAGACATGGGCATTCTCACTTATTTTCTTGGTAATGTTTGAAATTATTAGATAATAAGCTAGGTCTTAATCAAGTTTGTTATTAACCTATAACTGTTTCTGTTATATTTGTTAGGAAGCAGTTAATAACTGCTTCTGTTAGCTTCAGTCAGTTAAAGATTAGTTGGAGTTTGTTACTCCAAGTCTCTATGTAATGGATCCCTATATAATCCTTTGTATCTAGCTTATTTCATCAATGAAGAAATATTTCAATTCAATCAAATTCTCAGAATATTATGAATGCAATAAATTTATCATGGTATCAGACTAGCCTGGATACCCAGAAAAACCCACCGTGGCTGTTGATTCTGATTTTCACCTTCACCGGTGTAAAATCATTCTTTTCTTTTCCCTTTCCTCTCGCAATTCAATTGCGATTCACCCTTTGTTCTTCAATTTTTTTTCATCAACAAACTTTAGGTCAATTTGTCTTTCAGAAATTTAGGGTTTTTCCGTTTGTTTCAAGAAATTTTGGGGCTTTTTGCCTGGGACGCTTTCTTTCACTTCCAATTGCTTCTATTCACTGTCGCAATCCTATCTGGTTTCCATTTCAATTGTTTTTCCCTCTTCATTCACTTTCTGGTTGCGTTCCTCTGTGAAATCAGAAACTCTGTTTTCCTCGCTGTGTAATTCATCAATGGTGTCTATACCTAATACAGGACTTTCTTCCCTTAAACCATTGAAGTCCTTTCAATACCAGGTCACTGAGAAACTAACTGGTGACAATTTGCCTCTTTGGCTGCAACAAATTGAACCTGTGCATCGTTTGTGTATCCCCACAGGTGCCTCCACGGTATTTGACTGAGCAAAATCGTCTCTTGGATATGGAAAACTCAGCCTACACTGAGTGGGAACTCCAAGACCAATTACTGCTGGCCTGGCTACAATCATCACTATGTCCTTCTGTTCTTGCTAAGGTGATTGGGTGTCGTTATTCTTTTCAACTTTGGGAGAAGATTCACAGCCACTCCCAAGCCAAGACAAAAGCCCAAGCAAGACAGCTGAGAGCTGATCTCTTTAGTGTCAAGAAAGGGTCAAAGACCATCGCTGAATTCTTTGCCAGGATAAAGTCTATCACAGATGCTCTTCTTTCCATTGGAGAGACGGTTTCACAGCAAGAACAGTATGATGTTGTTCTTAGAGGTCTCCCTAATGAATTTGAGTCCATCATCACTCTTCTGTCCACCAAGGCTAAGTGGTTTGAGTTTAATGAGTTAGAAGCAATGTTATTGGCACACGAGAACCGTATTGCTCACTTACATGAATCTACTAATGCTGTTGCCACCTTAAATCTCACCCAAGCTGTTGCTGATTCTGCTTCTCAAAGCAATTCTGTTAAAGCAGAATCTACACCTACTGCACAGGCACAATTCACTGCTTCACGTGGTAACAGCAAAGGCAGGGGTGGAAGATCCAATCGTGGTGGAAGATTTGGAAGAGGTGGTCGTGGTGGTATCCAATGTCAATTATGTTCAAGATTTGGTCATGATGCTTCAATGTGCTACCATAGGTACACACCTCCACAAACACCTACATCTTTTGCTCCTATGACACCCGTGTATGGCAATCCTTACCAATATATTCGTCCTGGTTATGCACCTAAACCAACTGCCAACTTCACTATGTGGCCTTCTCAGGTGCCTGCTGTTGCTCCAATGGTTCAAACCCCTTCACTGTGGCCATCACAGCCTGTTATTGCTGCTCCAATGGTTCAAACTCCTGAACAAGCCTTTGCCATGACCATTGTTCCTTCATTTGCCACAAGCAATCAAGTTGGTGACACTGCTGCATCCCATCATATGAGTGGTATTGCTCCTGACCCAGTCACTGCCACTGCTCTATCAGGCCAAGATCATTTGTTCCTAGGGAACGGGCAAGGTTTGCCAATACATTCAATTAGCTCTGAGTCAATTCCTTCTCCATATAATCCCCATCATATGCTTCATTTCAAAAACATTCTTTATGTGCCTCAATCAAACAAAAATCTTCTAAGCATTAAACATCTTGTCACTGATAACAATGCTTACTTTCAATTTCATCCTAACCATTGTGTTACTAAATCTCAGGGTGATAACTCTACTCTCCTACGTGGACAAGGCAAAGAAGATGGTCTCTACCACATTCCAAGATTACATTCTGCAGGGTCTCAGTTTAATTCTGTTTCTCCTAGTCCTATGTTGAATTTTTCTACCTTTTCACACAATGTAAACACATCACACAGTGGTGCCCTTTGGCACAATAGGCTAGGGCATCCTAATGTTCAAACTCTCAATAGTGTTCTCCAAAGTTGTAATAAACCTACTGTTTCTGTTAATAAAATGGATTTTTGTGTAGCTTGCTGTATGAGGAAACTTCACAAATTGCCTTCACAATTATCTTCCACAGTTTATTCTGATCCTCTAGAACCAGGATTTAGTGATCTATGGGGGCCAGCTCCTATGGAGTCCTCCATGGGTTACAAATACTATCTTTCATTTGTAGATGCTTACACTCGGTATACTTGGATCTATTTTTTAAAAACTAAATCTGAGGCACTTGCTTCCAAACTCTTGTTGAAAAACAATTTAATTTCAAAATTAAATCTGTCCAAACAGACTGGGGAGGGGAATTTCGTCCTTTTTGTCACTATCTCACCTCTCTTGGCATTGTTCATCGCCTCATTTGTCCTCACACACACCACCAAAATGGTGTTATTGAGAGAAAACATAGGCACATTGTTGATATGGGCTTATCCCTCCTCTCACAAGCTTCCTTGCCTATTCACTATTGGGACCATGCCTTTCACACTGCTGTCTATCTCATCAATAGGTTACCCTCTCCATATCAACAAAACACTATACCTTACACTAATCTTTACGGCAAAGTCCCTGATTACGATTTTCTAAAGGTTTTTGGATGTTCCTGTTTCCCTCTCTTAAGACCATATCACTCACAGAAATTTCAGTTTAGGTCTGCAGAATGTATCTTCTTGGGATATTCTTCTAGCCACAAGGGCTATAAATGTCTTGATTCCACGGGGAAGTTGTTTATCTTCAAAGATGTCCTTTTTTATGAAATCAACTTTCTTTATCCTAGACTTTTCCCTACTACACCTACACCTACACCTACAGTTCCTACAAACTACCCTCTTCCACCATTACATGTTCCTCTACCTACACATGCTCCAATTTCACCATACCATCCTCATTCCCCTCACTCAAATACTACACCTTTTAACTCACCTTCACCATCTGTACCACCTACACCTTTGCCTTCTAGTGCCTCTACAACTATTGACCCAAACTCCTCTACTTCACATTCTCCTACACCATCTACTCTTACCATACCTACTCTACCCCCTACCCCTCCAGTTCCACCTCTTAACCCTCTCAACACCCATCATATGATGACTCGGTCTAAACATGGTATTGTGCAACCTAGACTTCACCCTACTCTTCTATTAACTACTGCTGAACCCTATACTGTGTCTCAAGCATTGTCTTCTCATTGGAAAGAAGCCATGCAGCTTGAGTATGATGCTTTAATAAAGAATGGTACGTGGTCTCTTGTGCATCTACCTCCTGGTAGAAAAGCTATTGGTAACAAATGGGTTTTTCGCATCAAAGAGAACCCGAATGGTTCAATTAATAGGTATAAAGCTAGGTTGGTAGCTAAAGGATTCAATCAAAGGGAAGGCTGTGACTATTCAGAAACTTTTGCCCCTGTGATCAAACCTATAACAGTGAGAATCATCCTCACATTGGCCACCACACACAAATGGTCCATAAAGCAAATTGACATTAACAATGCTTTCTTAAATGGCCTCCTTGAGGAAGAAGTTTTTATGAAGCAACCAAATGGTTTTGAACACCAAGACAAGTCCTTAGTTTGCAAGCTCCACAAGGCTCTCTATGGCCTTAAACAAGCCCTTAGAGCTTGGTATGATCATCTTACTAAAACTCTCATTGGTTTTGGATTTATAGCAAGCAAATGTGATCCCTCACTCCTAGTTTATTCCAACAAGACCTGCTGCATCTATATTCTCATCTATGTTGATGATATTATCATCACTGGCAGCTCTCAAGTTGCTGTCCAATCTGTTATTGATCAGCTCACTAAGGTATTTGCCCTAAAACAGTTTGAGGCTCTTGATTATTTTCTGGGTATTGAAGTTAAATCTCTGTGCAATAGCTCTCTCCTCCTCACTCAATCTAAATATGTTAGAGAATTGCTAGAGAGGGCAGGCATGGACACTGCTAAGGGTATCTCCACACCTCTACCAGCTAAGCTAAAACTCTCAAGATATGGTTCTGATTACTTTACTGATCCTTCTCTCTATCGTTCCATTGTTGGAGCCCTTCAATATGCTACCATCACTAGGCCTGAAATTAGTTATGCTGTTAACAAAGCATGCCAATTTCTGTCCCAACCTCTAGAATCCCATTGGACAGCTGTAAAAAGGATCCTTAGATACCTTAAGGGCACTTTAGACTTTGGTCTTGTCCTAAAACCAGCATCTACTGCCCAACCATTGTCTCTACAAGCTTACTGTGATGCTGACTGGGCAATTGATGTTGATGATAGAAGATCAATATCAGGTGCTTGCATCTTTTTGGGCCCTAATCTAATCAGCTGGTGGTCAAAGAAACAGACATTGGTTGCAAAATCAACTGCTGAAGCCGAATACAGAAGCTTGGCTCTAGCTACTTCCGAAATCCTTTGGGTTCAATCTCTTCTTCATGAGCTCAGAATCAGTTATTCCACTCCTGTAATATACTGTGATAACCAGAGTACTGTTGCATTAAGCCACAATCCTGTACTCCACTCAAGAACCAAGCACATGGAGTTGGATTTATTTTTTGTTCGTGAAAAGGTTCTCAGCAAAGCTCTGACAGTCTGCCATGTACCAGTTGAGGAACAAATTGCTGATATTCTAACAAAACCCTTGGCTAAGGGTCCATTCTGTTACCTTCGTGACAAACTTAATGTTTCAAGCCTTACAATGCTCTCCACATAAGTTTGTGGGGGAGTATTAGATAATAAGCTAGGTCTTAATCAAGTTTGTTATTAACCTATAACTGTTTCTGTTATAGTTGTTAGGAAGCAGTTAATAACTGCTTCTGTTAGCTTCAGTCAGTTAAAGATTAGTTGGAGTTTGTTACTCCAAGTCTCTATGTAATGGATCCCTATATAATCCTTTGTATCTAGCTTATTTCATCAATGAAGAAATATTTCAATTCAATCAAATTGTCAGAATATTATGAATGCAATAAATCTATCAGAAATGAATATATCTATTATTCTTGTCTACAAGCATGTTTGCTTATGGAGAATTTCCTTCCAGAATTCCTCTTAATTAGACAAACATAGGATTGGAACCTAATGGAGAGTAATTAGCCCTGCCCTGACCAAGAAGATGACGGTGGAGGCTTGCGGAAAAAGTATTTGGATTTAATTTCAGCAGGATGAGAAGAACTATGCATGTGGAAGCATCAAAATTGCATGTTTTTTGCATTTGATGTTTATACAAAATGCTTACATCTTGCTACATTTTGAAAGTGAGCATAACAAGAGGAGTCTTAAAGATACCAACAATGTTTCTTTTCAACATTCTTAACAGTTAATAGTAATGGCTAATGTGATTTGCAGTTATCAATTATTGTTAATTGCAAGTTCATTCTTATAATTTTATACTTCTATATTTAATCAAAGATGACATATATTGTACATGAGGCGGACTTTAATCTTTAGCCAAACAGCTGTACTACTCAAGGTTTTGTTATTCTTTATTTTTGTCTGGCAATGTTAACATTCTGGAATATAACCTGAATCCAGGCTGGTTTCTAGTGTTGATTTTTTATTCATTGTTCAATGATATATTTTAACTCTTGCAGTGCTTTTAACTAGATGCCTTGTTGATTCTTAAGAAGAAGCTTTGTGATGTCATTTCATTTTCAGGGTAATCATGTCAACCTTGTCAACTGTGAAGGTTTCCCCCAATTGTGTGTTTCAAACTGCAAGCCAGAATCGAACCACTATTACGGCCAAAGTCAAGTGCCCTTCCTCTCTAGGATCTGGGAAGAACGTTTCACGATCTTTTGGCCTTAAGTCATCCTCTTCATTTAAGGTGACTGCAATGGCAGCTTACAAGGTTAAGCTGATTGGCCCAGAAGGACAAGAACACGTGTTTGAGGCACCTGATGATAGTTACATCTTAGATTCAGCAGAGAACGCTGGAATTGAACTTCCTTATTCATGCCGGGCTGGAGCATGCTCTACATGTGCTGGGAAGGTTGTTTCTGGTTCAGTGGATCAGTCTGATGGCTCATTCCTCGATGACAATCAAATAAAGGAAGGTTATGTGCTAACCTGTGTGTCCTATCCAACCTCAGACGTTGTGATTCATACTCACAAAGAAGGTGATCTCTATTGAGAATTGCTGGCCAGAAACTTGTGCCCTTTCTGGAGGAAACTGGGATTTTTACAGCTAAACTTGGTTTGTTCTGTTTTGGAATCTATCAAACTTGGCACATTCAGCTATTGTTGTAGTGTAGCACAGGATTTTTAAGTAATGTAGGATTATGTATTTTTGTTTGTGCCTGGAAGCTGTTATTTAAGATTTAGAAGATATGCATCAGTGTTTGGATTTTAAGCGACTAATAATCTCTTTAATGACTTGTCTGTATGGACTTTTGTGGTGTATGGATTGTGCTTTTTGAGATATGGATAATAGCCTTAAGGCTTCAACCAACATGACCCTAAAATGTACTACAATTGGTTTTTGTTATTTTGTTCTAATAATCACTAATATATATGTTCTTTTTAGTGCGTATAACTTTTGTTTTAATTCTTATCATATAGTGGTTAATCGAGCAAAGATCAATTTTCACATGAAATCGATCATATAGAAAAGTATCATAAGGACTAAAATAAAAGTATGTGAAATAATTGTAGCGTCTGTTTTTTTTCAGGTTATTACTTGTTTTTTTGACATCAACCATATCAATGCATTTCATTCAAAATAGAGTGCAAAATATGACTAAGAATATAGCTAAAAGAACCACAAGGAGCATAAGATACAAATGCCCGTGTCAATACATGAGTAGTATCATTCGTTGATGACTTCACAAACACAACTTTCTAATCATTGTTTAAACTCAGAATGGATATACACTTAGTAATTTATGAATCATATTCAGATCGATTCGGGATCATAGCATAAATATCATCTACCACTTTCTTGCAGTCCATCTCAAAGATTATGGCACAGAGATTCTGATTTGCAACCCAAGCAGGAGATTTAAGAAGGGTCCAAGTTTCAGCTTTGAGAGGCAATAGAGTTGTCGAGCACCAATCTGAAGCGGCAAATATAAACTCTCCAAGGTGGTTCTGTAGGAACCAACCCCCACCAATTTCGTTCTAGTCTAGGAAAATAGTTGCATCTAAGTTGCACTTGATCTGGTGAGGGAATAGGCTGGTCTACTACAACCTGAATCGGAGCCTTGGAACGAGACTCACGAGCATGGTCTCATTGCTACAAAAGGTCCATACCACGATGCTTAATAGATAGGGGAGGGAATAGGCTGGGCCGAGCTAGGCTTTGCAATGCTTGGGCCTGACCTACGTTGAATGTGTTAGGCCTGAGTCTGGCCAGTGACCTGTCATAGGCCAATTTTTTAGGCCAGGCCTAACAAAACTTTTTGGGGAATATCATTATATGACATCAAATTTAAATTCTATTTTATAATAATCGATGTATTTCAATATATTTTAATTGACTGAAAGTGTTAGCAAATTTATGATTTAACACAAAGTACAAAATTTAATATAATAATAATAATTATAACCCCCACCAATTTCGTTATAGTACAAATTTACTTAAATAGGGCGGTCTGATAAGCCTAAAAGGCTTTTTTGATGACATGTAGTCTAGTCTTTTTAGCTAAATAGGCTTTTAAAAAAACTTAGACCTTATCTATTATTTTTTTCGGTCAAGACCTTATCTATTTAAAACAAAAAGCCTAATCTAGTCTGGGCCTGGCATAGGCTGGGCCATAAGCCCCTATCAAACGACCTGGCCTATTCTGACCGCTATTAATAAATGAGGGTGTTGAGTGCATATTATCCTGAAGTTGTTGATTCCGGCCAGTCCATATGCTCCACATGTTCTTAGCAAAAGAAGGACACTGACACACACCCAACATTTGTAACACCTGAAAAAACAAGCTCAAAAAATTATTGCTTATCAACAAAAAAAAGCTCAAAAAATTAGTAGTTTAGATGAGTCACATCCCAAAGATTTAGCTCCTTCTAACTTTAAACTTAGTCTCGATAACTACAGCCCTGTTTAGGGTGGTTTTCTGTTTTCTGTTTTGAAATTTTCAAAAACCGAAACCAATTTCTGTTTTGAGTGTTAAAAATTTCAGAAAACAAAACCATATTCAATTTTGAGTTAAAAAACTTTCAAAACTATAGTTTAAAACATCAACATACAAGTGGTATCAAAGTGGTAGTTACGGTGGTCGAAGTGGTGGTCGTCGGTGGCCGGAGCGGTAGTCGGGTGTGGCTGGAGTGGTGGTTGGCGGTGGTCGATGGTGGTCAAACTTGTAGTTGATGTTGGACTATATGATAACCTTAGGGGGTGAATAAGGTTATACGCTAAAATTGAATTCTTTTTTGTTTTCAAGAATTAACGATGCACGTTTAAGTCAAATGCGGAAAATATGATTTAAACTATATGCAGTACCTAAGCAAGCTATACCTATGACAGAACCAGTTACAGTGATATTTTACGCTAACCACACTATTATCAAATTTAACGATAAACAGATTTTGATATTGAATGCAGCGCAATGAAATCAAATATAACGATAAACAAATATAAACAAAAACAAAGTAAAGAGAAGGGAAATAGATACACCGCGATTTTTACGAGGTTCGGGATAAAAGCCCTACGTCATCGGCCTCCGGCTTTGCAACCTTTGGACTTGCGAATAATCACTATATGAGAAGAACTTCTTCAACGTTTTACAAGCAAGCAGCTTCCCTATAGCTACCACACCACTCTCAATTTTCCCAAATTGAGAACCCAAGCTCCCCGCTAAGGATTTCGCTACCAATCCAATCTCCCCGATTGAACGACCCAAGAACACTTCCCAGGATTTCACAACAACCAAGTAGTAGATGAATACAACAGAGAAATTATGATCCAATCACTCAAGCAATATAACAGTATAATAGTTGAGAGAGATGAGTGATTTGGATTTTACGTTGAAGAACTTGAAGAAAGAATATGACGGTGAGAGTTCTTTTCTTCTTTTTGATTTTTGAGATGTGCGTTGTGTTCTCTCTTCATTCGTGAAAAAAATCTACGTGCCAATTTATAAGGTTTGTAGAAATATGACCGTTGAGGCAATTTTTCACGTAAAATAGATGAGTAGTAAATCGATTTATTGCATAAAACAATGTGTATGTGAATCGATTTATTTACTCAAAATATGACCGTTGAAAGCTTCTAAAAAGAGATGAATCGATTATGTGCTTAAATAAGAGTGTATAGAAATCGATTCATTGCTTGAGAAATAGGAAGGTTGAAATCGATTTATGGCTTTAAAAGATAAGGAAGAAATCAATTTTGCTCTTCACAATAGCAAGTGAAGAATCGATTTCTTGCCTGTGGGAAACAGGTGAGGAATCGATTCCTGGCTTTAAAAGAGAGAGAGAGAAATCAATTTTTCCATTTAAAAATACAAGGCCGTCAATCAATTGTTTTCTTTCCAAAACAAATTCCTTTTAAAAACCCATAGGCTAGAAATCGATTTCTAGCTTTGTGAAGGAAGCCACAAATCGATTTCTAGCTTGAATAATTAGGCTAGAAATCGATTTTCAACTTATAAACACAAAGTCATCAATCGATTCTTAGCTTTACCATTTTCTCATGCTACGTGCCTACCTATTAGGCTTTTATATAAAAGATTTTTCTAAGCTTTTAACACAACAGTTATATTTTAAAAAATCATCTCTCAACTACTAAAATTTATAGAACTGAAGTGATAGGATCTTACATGGTGTCCTATCAAAAGCAGATTAATAAATAGTTCTTGAACTCTAGAGTAGCTTCTCCTCCAAGCCGCTACACTTTAAGATATCCTGCTCTTTGATTCATGTTCTGTACTTTTGTTCAACTGTAACCATTAGTAGACATATTGTAATTTGTTATCATACAAAACAAAGAGTGTTTGTCCTTAGTTCAACAGTTGACAGTGGTCTGAGTGGTGGTCGTCGGTGGCAGGAGTGGTGGTCGGCGGTGACTGGAGCGGTGGTCGAAGTGGTGATCGATGGTCGAAATGGTGGTCAGTGGTGGTCGGTGGTGGTAGGAGTGGTGGTCGACGGTGGCCAATGCGGTGGTCGACGGTGGCCTGAGTGGTGGTCGGCGGTGGTCGAAGTGGTGGTCGGCGGTGGTCAAAGTGGTGATCGATGGTCTAAATGGTGGTTAGTGGTGGTCAAAGTGGTAGTTGATGGTAGTCGGAGTGGTGGTCGGCGGTGGCTGAAGTGGTGGTCGGCGGTGGCCGGAGTGGTGGTCGGCGGTGGTCAGAGTGGTGGTCGAAGTGGTGTTCAGTGGTTGTTGAAGTGATGATTGGTGAGGACGTATTAGTGTTAAAACAAAAACTGAAATTAGAAAACCTCTTTTTTTTGTTTTGTGTTTTGATGGAAAACTGTTTCGAAAATATGGAAAAAACCAATTCAGCATCATTTTACCCAAATATGTTTTGGTTTTGAAAGTTTGAAAAGCAAAAACTAAAAAGTCACAACCACCCCAAACGGGGCCTACATTAATATGGGGTGGTTGTGGCAAAAAAACTGCTGTGGAACAAATTTTTTTTTTACCAAATTAGAACACTTTTTAGATTAAATACTAAAGTAGAACACATACTAAACTTAGTTGAGAAGTCGCCCCGCATGCCCACGACATCTCAACATGAAATTTTAATATTTTTTTGCTTTTCTAGTTGAGAAGTCACCGCCCACCAGTGGGACTTCTCAACTATGTTTTTTTTATTTTTCATTTTCTTATATATTAATTTAATAACTTTAATTGAATTAATTTATTTAATTTAGAAAATTAATATTGGTAATTGAAAATTAATTATAAATATTATGGTGATAAAAAATATTTGAACACATTAATGTATTTAAAAGTGTCGGAAAAATCTCGTGCGTCCAAAAGTGTCGGGAACATCAGCACCATTGAAAAAAACATAAAAAAAACCGTTTTTTTAGTGTAAAGTATTAGTTTTACACTAAGTTTTGACCACCTTTAATCATATATCGTGTAGAAGATGTATAAAACTACCGTGTTGACTTATGAAATATGAGATACGAATTTAAATTAGACATGTATTAAAATCTTAAAAAACATTAAAAAAACACTTTTTTTAGTTTAAAAAAATGAGTTTTTTACTATGTTTTGACTACTTTTTATCATATTTTTTTTTCTGTTTCACCAAAAAAAAATATCTACGTTCTAGAAGAGGTACAAAACTACCGTATTGAGTTTTGAAATATGAGTTACAGAATTAATTTGAACATGTATTATAAATATAATCGTAAAGAACACTGAAAAACACATTTTTAGTGTATAATATGAGTTTATTAGTGTCCGCAAGATCCTAGCCATTTATTAGTGTCGTCAAAATCCTAGAAGTTGAAACTGTCGGTGCAATCTGGGTCGTTGAAACTGTCGGTGCAATCTGGGCCTTTAAAAGTGTCGGTGCACTATGCACTATGCATAGTGCACTTCTGATACTCGAATGTCCACATAATTCATCACTTTAAAATCTACATTCAAATGATGACAATACAAAAGTTAACAGAATGCATCAAATAATGCACCAAATAATGTCCACATAATTCATCACAAAAGTCCACATAATGCATCAATACAAATGTCCACATAATTCATCAATTTGTTGTGTACTGGCATCAAATAATGCATCGAACAAATAATGCATTGTCACACCCCAATTTTGTCTGATTCGTTTTACTACTCGTTTAATTTACCCGTTAAATTACCGCAAGTTAGTTTTTGGGCCTAATTTTAACAATTTGTTCTAATCGGGCCTGACGTTCATGTTTGGGCGTGTTTTAGCGTTTGCAATTGGGCCTCAGTTGTTATTCTTGGGTTTGACCCAATTTCAATTTTGTTTTTTTTCTTTTAATCAAAAAGCTATAAAAAATCACAAAAATAATAATAATATCAGAATTACAAAATTATATTACAAATTTGTCCAAAAGTCCAACAATACAAAAAAAAACAATAATCCAAAACTAAAAAATTAGGAAAAACGAAAATAATTAAAAAATACAAAAAAAATCACAAAAATAACAGCTTCAGCATCCCTGGGCCTGTTCTTGCTCTCCAAGACTTCTCAACAAGCCCAAAACCTGAAAATAGGAAATAAGATCAATACCAAAACCCTAAAATTTGCCTATAAAAGCAGAGTAATTTTCACACAAGAGGGGATAGAAATTCAGAGCAAAAATTAGGGTTTGACACCGAAACCCTAACCACAAAGCATAAAAAAAAACTTCTGAAACAAGGAGAAGAGCAGTAGCAGAGCAAATATTAGGAGATTTCTCATAGGCTGGAGAACAGGTTGGTCTCCACATTTTTTTTTTCGTTTAGGCTGTTTGAACTAATGATCTGAAATACGTTATGAGTTAAAAATCGAATTTCAGTTTCATGTTTCACTAGAAATGTACAGTTAGGGTTTAAATTAGGATTGTAAATAGATTAGGTTCTTTAAAAAAAATCATAAGGCTTGTACATAGAACAACATTATAGACAGATTTTCAAAATATATTAGGAAAGGAATAAAAACCAGAAACTAAGAGTAGGAGTGAAGAAGAGAAAAAGAGTTGAAAAAGATTAGAACAGAGCTCACTTTCGCAGCCGGCCACCGTACGGTGGTCGTCGTCCCCAAAAACACAGCAGCGTTGTTATCCCCTCCGCGACAGACTCTCTCCGTTAAGCGTCCAAACCACCGTATCGCCATCGTCCACTCTCTCTTTCACTGTGCGCCATCGTCCAAACCGTCGTGAATCACCAAAGTCGTCGCCTGGCCGTCGAAAATGGAAAGACCACCGCGAACCACCCTCTGTCGCCGTCAGCGCCTCCATGGCTCTCTTCTCTCTCCCTCTCTCTTCGCGCGACACTCTCTTTCCTCGCCTGTCTCTCTTTCTGTCCACGAACTCGCTCGCTCTCTCTCTCTCTCTCTCTCTCTCTCTCTCTCTCTCTCTCTCTCTCTCTCTTGCCGGAAACCACCCTCTCTCTCGCCACCATGAAAAATCAGAACTTCTCTCTCTCAAGGAGCCAGCAGCGGCACTGGTAGAAGAGGAAACAAATTTAGGGTTTCCAAAATGAAATCCCTCTTTATTCTGTTGTTAGTTTTCAATTTTATTTTTTTAATCCAGTTTACTAATCACAGCCCAATTTTTAATAACCCAATACCCCCATAGAAGCCCAACATTCGCGCAGGCCCTAGGTCCAGAAATAAAACGGGCTGAGCTACTAAACGCACCCCCCATTTTTAATACAACACTCCTTTTTATTAATTGCACCTCTGTTTTACTACTGCACCCCCTTTTTCGTTTCTTTTTAATTCTTCTCTACAAAAAAAATTTCTTTCACAAACACTCATTTTTCTATAAAAATAGATAAATATTTCTACCCAAAAAATATAAATAGGGGATTAAATCGATTGTACAGTCAGGTTAGTCACCATTCTAGGATGAATGAGCCGTACGGCTCAAACGTCCTAGAACCCCTATAAAATAAATAATTCTTTTTTTTCAAAAATCCCATAAACCATCTCTCTTAAAAAGGGGCAAATAGAGGACAAAGCCGACCATACGGTCGAGTTAGTCGTCGTTCTAGGATGAATGAGCCGTACGGCGCAAAAGTCCTAGAACCCCTATAAAAAATAATAATTAATAAATAAACCTTTTTTCCCAAAAAGCAAAAATAGGGGATTAAGTCGACTGTGCAGTCGGGCTAATCAGCTTTTTAGGACCAAGAACGAACCGTACGGATCAAGTCCTAAAATCCCAATTTAAAAAAAATTATAAATTAAAAATACAAACACGCAAGCATTTCTTTCAAACAAAAACAAATTTTCAAAAATAGCGGATTAAGTCGGTCGTACGGCCGGGTTAGTCATCATTTTAGGATGAATGGGCCGTACGGCTCAAGAGTCCTAAAATACCTACTCAATCAAATCACTCCATGCACAAACCACTTTCATTTCAAAATCAAAAATCTTATTTTCAAAATGGGGGATTAAGTCGGTCGTACGGCCGGGTTAGTCATCGTTTTAGGGCTAATGAACCGTACGGATCAAAGGTCCTAAAACCCCTAATTAAAAAACACCAACAAACAAACTTTTTATACCCAAGAACTACGTAGCTTTGATTTCTCCATCGTACTTGGAGATACGTAGGAGCAGGGGCCCACTCCTGTCAAGCACAAAAAAAAAATAATTTTATTTAGTCTTTTTCTTTTAATCCGCTTTTCTCCTAATTCATAATAAAGGGTAAAATGAATATTTTCAAAATTAACATTCTTTTTATACAACTAATTAGAAGGCAACCTTCCTTAGGAAGGATGTCGTGGGGTGCTAATACCTTCCCCATGCATAACCGACTCCCGAACCCAAATCTGGTCCCAAGGACCCTTATCCAAACCCAAGGGATTTACTAATGTTTCCCCTTATAATTAAACATTGGTGGCGGCATCATTTTTTTTTGGGTAAACTCGGGTATCCACCGCATGGACAGCAGTGACTAATCCCTCGCTCATTGTAGGTGCCTCGAGGGAAACGGCTTCATTTTTTAACCTTCGAAGAATCCTCACCCGGATTTTTCGGTCGCTACAGCTGGCGACTTCACTGGGGACAATTTAGAGAGTCAAACCTAGTCTAATTAGTTGTAGGATTAGTCGTTAATTTAATGTTTACTTTTACCCTTTTCTTGTCTTTTATTTTATTGCATATTATATTTATGTGATATGTAAACCTTAGGATAGAAGACCATCTTTGTATATGTGTTTGTTTGTTTTTAGCTCAGGGGTATACTTGACATTTTGCTCCTACACACACTCCACTCTCACACTTCTTCATACACGTGAGTATAGTCCTATACCCGGACTGGAGCATAACCTAAGTTAGAACGAGGTTGCATAGTGATGGCCTGCTGGATGTACGTCCTTGTTGGGTGGTCACGAAAACCTCACCTAGAGTTTGATTCCTTTTGAGGACACTATCACTTCTAATAGTTTACCTATTGTTAGGATCAGCGTTCTTAACGGGGGTCGTTGGCTCTAGGAACCTTATTTAGGGCTCTATAGAGCTACCCTTGGAAGGTTCACTCAATAGAAAAAACCTTCGACCTATTCCTAAAAGAATCTATCTAGGACACAAAGAAGCTTAATACTATTGCATTCAAACAAACACTAATACATTTCTTTCCCATTTTCTTGAAAAAATATCCAAAAAAAAATCATATTTTTGCAAATTATTTTTTTAGTAACATATCTCATGCATTCTTATTTTTCTTTTTCTTTGCATATCATAAAAAAATAAACATATAAGCATATCATGTTGCATGCATTTCAATGACCGTCGGGGAATTATCAAACCGTTTTTTATATAAGAGGTGGATGAAAGTATAAGAAAAAAACATACATTTGAAAGTCAGACCACCAGAGTCATATTTTACTCTTCGAACAAAAATCTTACAATTCCCCGACGCGATAAATAAAACCGTACAGTCGCATTTCATGCACGTTCATTCATTCATATTCTTACGTTAAAAATTTTGAAAAAAAATCAGAGCAAAAAGGCAAGTTGGTTTGTCAACACTCATGCATCTGATTTCCCTTTTCCAAAAAAAAAAACAATAATATTCAAAAATCATATCAAGCATCATGCATTTCTTTTCTTTCCATGCATTAAAAAATCACTGCGAGTATCATGCATTTTTTTTCCACGCATATTTAAAAAAACAATTTTTAAGCCATATAATATAAGCATCTCATTTATCATGCATCATCGTTCATTCATAATCATTCGTAAAAAATCACCATCAATTAGTGTAGACATCACATCATTTGCAACATCATTATTATGAATTACATTTCAAAAAATCATAACATTCATACATCAATTCACTCATATTGTCATCCTAGTTTAAATCCATCATTTCTCCATGCATGCATCATTTCTAAATAAAAATAAAAATAAAAGAAAATAAGTGTCATAGCTCTTGCATCATTCATCATCCAAAAAAATAAATTAATTTTTTCCCTTAATTTATTTGTGCAACCGTTGTAATTATCTGATAAGTCATTTAAATAAATTAATGTGTTGTAATATTTTTTTTCCCTTAATTATTTTAGTAACTCTAAATTAATTAATATAATTTAATTAATTAATTAATATAACTTAATTTAAATTAATATAAAGAAGAAAAAAATAAAAAAAAACACAATTCAGAAGTCACTGCCACAGGGGCGACTTCTGAACACTAAAATCAAAAAAATTTGCAAAATCCAGTGTAGAAGTCATTTCCCTTGGGAGCGACTTCTGACCTAAGTTTTAGAAATATTCTGGTTTGATATATAATCTAAAAATAGTGTTATTTTGGTAAATAAATTTGTTTTTTGTTCTACAGTAGTTTTTTTTGCCGTGGTTGTGTCTAGTCTGGTTTCTGTTGCAGGTAGAGATGTGTCTAGTCTGGCTTCTGTTGCAGGTAGATGTGTCTCCATACTGTGAATTTTTTATTCATAAAAAACGGGTTCAAGTAGCACAATCCTATTACGGTATATTATTCCATAAAGAGACTATTGAATCAAGGTTAATCCTCGTACCCAGAAAACAAAATGAAATCATGGTTAGGTTAGGTAATTAGGTGAGAGTACACTCCACACCAAAAAAAAAAAGGTGAGAGTACACAAATTGACATTTTCTACATATTCAATGCGTTACAAATTGAAAAGGACACTTTGGCAATATGCATTTAGCAGGCGGTATAAGTTGGCGTTTCCACGCATTTCTAATGCTTGTGAGCGAAATGTAATGTTTGGTCAAAGGGGCAAGTTGGAACAAAGTCTCATCGATACATCACCCCCTTCAATCCATAATGCCAAACAATGCCTTATCTTTTAGACTATCTTTTTTTAGACTATCATCATTGTCCCTTGCCCAATCTGAATGTGGATTTTTGCATGTTGTTATCGAACTTTTCATAAGCATACACGCCTAGCTGACGTTTTAAAGCACTCCAATTGACGGATTTAATTATTTTGGTTCGGGATCATCGCTGGCTACCCACGCAGTGTTCCATCACTGACAACAAAGGACTAATTTGCGCTCGTGTGTTGGGCCAATGACATTACTGTCAACGATTGCACTGGCCAACTCGTTGTTTGTCACCGCAGAAAATCGAACACGGGAGCAAACCGTGACGACCCCCGAGTGTCCCAGCGGTAGGCTCGACCAACTGGGCAGGCGAGCCGGTTAATTGACGGATTTAATTAGTAATAATAATATGTACACTTGGGCCTAGTTGATAATATTAATTATTTCTTATAAAAAAACTACTTAAGCAGCCTAATTAATATAACTATAATTTCATTTAAAATATTTGACTTTAATTACAGGATTTGGATTCGGTGTCTATATTTTTGGTAACTTTACACTTTTTTGGAGAGAAAAAAATGAGATTAGATGATGAAGAAAGTAATAAACAAAAGACATGGACACAAAATAGATATTCAATGACTAATAAAAAAGGATAGATATTCAATGCAAATTATTTGTGCTGGAATTTAATGCAAATTATTTGTTAATTATTATTTATCTACGTTGCATATTATTTGTGCTGGAATTTAATGCAAATTCCTAAAAACACCCTGGAAATAATATAACAGCTATTTAAAAGCTGTTATAATATGGTTACAAATCTGTTTTGGTAGTTAACAGTTTGTTAATTAGTTTGTTAATATAACAAACTGGGTTTGTATCTAAAACAAACCCTTCTAACAGCTAAACAGATCCAGTGAAAGCTATAAATATACACATACACTTTTGTAATTTGTAGAGAATCAAATATACCGAATTTTACAATGAAATAAAATTTACATTGCATTTCTAATTCCTTCAAGTCTTCTTCTTCTGCATATGTTCTTCTCAAGTTCTGTGTGTGTGAGTCTTGGAGAGTAATATTCAAAGTGTGAAGCATCTCGCAAGAAAGGGAACAAACACAGTTAGGTTTTTGTTCCAAGTATCACAAAGTCAGAATATTGAGAATAATAGAAAAAAAAAACAGATCAGAAATGGTTAAAGGGAAGGAGTCTACCCGTTCGGGTTCTTGAGTGAAGATCTTCAAGTGGTAAGATCTTGTGTGTTCTCAAGAACACAGTTACGGTGCATAAACATAAAGCAAAACAAATCAGAAGGCAATCATCAACAATAGAAATAAATAAATCATTGATCAGAGTGATTTATACCTGTTTCTCTTGTTGTTTGTTCCCATCGTAGCATTTAACCTCGCATTCAATCAAATGTATACACAAACACAAGCACAAATTTAGGGTTTGTGATTAATAGGTTGAAACAACAGCAAATCAGAAAAGTTTTAAGCCTATTACCTTTGTGTAGAAGTCCGGTTGAAACCCTCGCAAAGAGATCTCCCTAAAATCTCTGTTACGAAGTTAGGGTTTCTGGGAAAACCTTCAATCCGTACGAAAACAGAAGGGGTTTCGGTAACAGCAGCGTGTAATCATCGTTTCATGGTGTTTGAAGCAAAAACGAAGCTTCAAACACAGATTCAGTGAGAAACTAACAAAACCTAGAAGAGCTCAGTGAAGGAGAAGAAGAGAATCGCAGCGGAGGTGAGAAGAGAAGAGAGAGAAAGAAAAAGAAAAGTGGACAAAACCGGTTACCTTGGTCTTTTATACTTCTGGATCGGGTTGGATCCGTTTAAGTGTAAAAGATTCGCGTGTTGCTACAGTGGAGATCCATTGGGTGCCGCATGGATAGTTTGGACCCAGCTGAGTCACTACAAAAAAACTAGTCATTAGCGAGGGACAGTTCCCTCGCAAAATGACCTGATTCCCTCACTAATGGTCATTTGCGAGGGACTTAGCGAGGGACTGGTTCCCTCGCTAATTCCCTCATCGCAAATGGGATTAGCGAGGGAAGTTGGATCCCTCGCTAATTAGCGAGGGGACTATGCCGTCGCTAGTTCCCTCGCTAATGACTGCAGCTTTTCAGGTGATGGGACTCAGTTGCAGGGGGTTGGTAAATGCGCAGGAATTAGCGACGGATTTTGCCCTCGCTAATTCCCTCGCTAATGACTGCAGTTTTCAAAAAAAATGACACGTGTCCAGTGCTGAATGGCTTGTTTTTTTTATATATATTAATTAATGAATATTATATTATATTATTAATTTTGTGGTGATGTGTGGTGGTGGTGGTGGTGGTGGCGTGGTGGTGGTGTGGTGGTGGTGGTGGCGTGGTGGTGGTGATGGGTGGTTAGAGTAGAGAGAAGGAGAGAGAGTAAGGGAGAAGAGAGAGAGAGAGAGAGAGAGAGAGAGAGAGAGAGAGAGAGAGAGAGAGAGAGAGAGAGAAAGAGAGAGAGAGAGAGAGAGAGAGAGAGAGAGAGAGAGAAGAGAGAGAAGAGTGAGAGTGGTGGTGGTGGGGTGGTGGGTTGGTGGTGGTGAAGAGTAAGAGAGAGTGAGTGAGAGTGGTAGGAGGTATGTGGTGGTGGTGGTGTTGGAAGAGTGAAGAGAGAAGAAGAGTGTGAGAGGAGGTGGTGATGATGGTGGTGGTGGTGGTGTTGGAAGAGTGAAGAGAGAAGAAGGGTGTGAGAGGAAGTGGAAGGGGGAAGAGGAAGGGAAGAGGAATGGTGAAGAGTGAGTGAGTGAGTGAGTGAGAAAGAAGAGTGAGGGTGTAAACGGATATAAAGGAAAAAAGAAAAAAATTTGCGAGGGAATTAGCGAGGGAACTGTCTCATCATCTGAAAAGTTAACGTTAGCGAGGGAATTAGCGAGGGAACTGTCCCTCGCTAATTTCTGCACCTTTACCAACCCCTGCGTTGAGTCCCATCATCTGAAAAAGTAAAATTTAGCGAGGGAATTAGCGAGGGCAGTCATTAGCGAGGGACAGTTCCCTCGCTAATTCCCTCGCTAATGACAAAAAAATTGACAGCTCTATGCCCTCGCTAATTCCCTCGCTAATGACTGTTTTTGCGAGGGACAACAAGTCCCTCGCTAATGTCCGTCGCTAATCAGTGTTTTTTTTGTAGTGAGTGAAGCTGGTCTTTTTTGTTGGGCCTGCCAGTTTGAATCTACTACTTGCAACCCTTGTATTATTGAATACAGCCTGCAAGATAAAATCAAATTAAATGGTTAGAAATTCAATAATTTGGCCCCACGCAAAATAATGCCCAAGCTCCACCATAATCAACAAGGCCAAAAACCGAATTCCTCACTCGATTTCTGGTTGATGAAAATGAAGTAACGTTGAGCTGAATTTAGATGCTCAATGAAGCTCAGGGAGGAGATTCTCTTGAGTGAATTTTTCACTCGACACTCTCAAGTGTTAAATCTACACGATTCAACCTTCTATCTCATCTTTTTTAATATTTCTCTCTTACTCTTTATCTTATTTAATAAGTTACTGAGATTTCACTACACAATAAAGTCATTGGATAGGATCTATTCCAAATATAAATTATATATAGCTTTCTTACTTTGAGCTCTTTAAATGGTTCTATCGTGCTGTTAATCTGGTACTACCTTCTACAATATAAGAAACAAACTCTTACATCACACAGATTGAGGAATGACAATGAAATCAACTATTCTCATTTAATAAGGTTAAAAGTTTAACTTATTTCTAAAATTGCGTTTATCATTAAATGATGATTTATAATCCTGAATAATAAGAGCACCTTTAAATAGTGGTAAAATTTAGATTGATCAATTTAGAACATTTTTTTACAAGCTATAAAAATAGAGTTTGTTTATTATATTGTAGACCGAAGGTTGTATAAGATATAAACGTAGTTGTTAAGGAAAAGTTTGGAGTTTCAAGTTTGGCTTGCAATAAATAAAAAACTAAAGAAATTGAAAAATCAATTATATACTCCTCAAGTTAGACCATGAAAATCACCAACCGCTCCAATTGCAGGTGTGTGACGAATTTGCACAAGATTGGACAAACTAGCAATTAACCGATGAAAGTTGCTGTTTGGAACCGGGTTCATATTTACTATTGTGATTTGACACAGAAAAATATTATGGTGATCTTTCAACAAATTGCTGCATGTATTTTTTATTTCAAAAATTATTTGTGATGATATTATTCATACGTTGTGATAGATATATCTATCTATTTATATGCATGAAGCCATGAACCATGCTTGTGTTTTTTTTTTTGGAACCATGCTAGTATTTTTTTTAGATAAGCAAAGATTCCATTAAAGGGAGCACAATGGGTGCCCAACCCTTACAATAAAAATCAAGAAATGGGGAGGAACCATGCTAGTATATTTTCTGACAAGATGTTTAATTAAGTTGTATTTTTTTTCTTGGATAACTTACGCTTTTCCTACAAACAAGCTTAACTTATTTTTTCTTGGATAACTTACGTTGTATTTTTTTTTATAATAACTTACGTTGTATTTGATTAGTTAGTTTTATTTTTATAAGCAAATATTAGTGGTTAGTAGTTAGAGGTCCTGTAAAAGAAAAATAGTTAGTTAGAAGTGGAGGAAATGTTAGTTAATGTGTGTTATATTATTTCAGTTATTCGAATTTAAATTTTCAACCTAATATTTTTGTTGTTTAACTTTGTCAAATTTTAAATTTCTAATAATATATTGTTAAGTTGAGATCTATATCGGTAATTTTTATACCCAAAAGAAATTTAGACCCAACAAATCCAAATTAAACAAGAATTGGTAAAAATTATTTTTCTGGAAGTGTATCCAAACAAAATCACATATTACGTCACATTTTAACTAGATTCAATTTTAAAAAATTACTTCTACCAAAATTAATTCTCATCATTGTGGAATCAAACACACAAAAACCAGCTCTAAGATAGACTCTTAATACGAGTGAACACTGATTCAATACTAGTTTTCTCATTTCTAAAAACGAGACTGTTAGGGACAGTCAAATACACCAACAATTTGTAATCCAAATCATGAATATGATTGACTTTATTAAATTAAGTAAAAAAAAGTAATCAGGAGACAAAAAATAGTTATTGATGCCTTTATATACATATATATTATATTATGCAGTGCATTTTAATGGTAATTTTTAAATGAAGGAATTACTCAACTCCAGGGTTGGTCTAATAGAATATGATTGGAATTGTACCCAACAAATAGCAAGTTCAAGTTTCCATTAGTCCATTTGAGATTAATAACCCATTTCGTAAGTGTTCAAAACACCAGAAGTTTTCTCTTTGTTATGGATTTAAATTTAATATTACACAGTAAGTATAATAGAATTTTTACACCGTCAGATAATCGTCGTAAGTCTTCAAAGAGCCAGTTTTCTCAGTTTTGGATTGTTAAAGTTTTTGGATTTAATTATTTTACACTGTCAGTTTATTGTAGAATTTTAAGACCGTCAACTAATTACGAAATAAAACGTCATAAATGTTTGACTTCATATTTTTTTAATAACCTTAAAAATCAATCGTATCATGATTTTTAATGGTTCATGATTTTTAATGGTTGATGGTGTAAAAAAATTACATGTAAAGTAAATACCAATTAAACTCAAAGTTTTTACTATAAAAAATGAGGGAATTATTCGGTAATATTAAAATCATACAATTTAGTGTGACCATAACCACCTTAAAACTTTTGTAAAAAAAAACACCTTAAAACTTAAAAGTACACTATAAAATATGGATTTAATTTATGGTGTTTAGGATTACCCTTTTTTTACAAAGTTAGCCAATCACAATATTTCAACTACTTTATAAAAATCACCAAATAATAGTTTTTGATTGACCGATGGTGTAATTTTTTTTACAACTATGCATATCAATTAAATTATAAATATTGTGGAGTTCAGCTTAAAGGGATTGAATATTTATAAAAATTCAAATTCATTGTAGTTGAATATAGACTAAATTGCACTTTTGGTCTTTTATCTTTGACTTTGGTGTCACTTTGGTCCTTTATCTTTTTTTCTTCTTGTTTTGGTCCCCCATCTTCCATTTCTATGTCATTTTGATCTTTTTTTGATATTTTCCATCCATTAACTTAACAGATGCCACACTGACAGTTAACTGCTGACATGGCGTCTTAAGTGTTAGGGCTGACTTGAAATTCATTGAGTGAGGTGGCAAATGGGGGACCAAATTGAAACTAAAAAAAACAAATGACCAAATTGACATAAACACAACAACTTCCATCTTCATCTTCTTCCTCCAAACACCATCTTCATCTTCTCCGGCGAGCCGCCACCACCACCACAACAAATCAATCACTCTTCAAACTCTTAATCCCTAACCTCTCTCCGTCAAACCAAAAACCCCCAATTTTCTCAAATTTAATCCCTAACCTCTCATCCACCACCACCACTGGAGCTTGCAGTGGTGGTTTGACAATGGGGGCGAGTTGACTCGGTGAGTTGGGAAAGAAGCGAGTGAGTTTTTTGAGCAAGGTTCCGGGATCTGAATCGCGGGGAGGATAACTGAATTTGGCTCTTGAGATCGCATTTTTTGGGTTTGCTCGTTCTCCACCAGAATTTGACGTAAAAACCCCTTTGTTCGTTGTGAATCAATAGGGTCATTGGATGTAGTGAATTGGATGTAGTGAATTGAATCAATAGGGTCGGTATGAAATGGCGAGCTCGTGTTCTTTAATCATTTTATAATATTTATAATTTATAATAATATAGGGTCCCAACCCTGGAAGGTGGTGGTGATGGTGGATAAGAGGTTAGAGATTAAGTTTGAGAAATTGGAGGTTTTGGATTTGAGGGAGAGATGTTAAGGATTAAGAGTTTAAGAGTTAATGATTTGTGGTGGAGATGGTGTTGGCTCGCCGGAGGTGGTGATGGTGGTGGCTCGCCGGAGGTGGTGGTGGCTCGCCAGAGAAGATGAAGATGGAGATGGTGTTTGGAGGAAGAAGATGAAGATGAAAGTTGTTGTGTTTATGTCAATTTGGTCATTTATGTTTTTTTAGTTTCAATTTGGTCCATCATTTGCCACATCACTTAATGAATTTCAAGTCAGCCCTAACACTTAAGACGTCACGTCAGCAGTTAACTGCCAGCGTGGCGTCTGTTAAGTTAATGGATCGAAAATACTAAAAAAGGACCAAAATAACACAAATTCAAGATGAGGGACCAAAGCGAGAAAAAAATAGATAAATGACTAAAGTGAAACCAAAGTCAAAGATAAAGAACCAAAAGTGCAATTTAGCCTTGAATATATAACCGTAATTGTGTCGATATATATATATATATATATATATATATATATATATATATATATATATATATATATATATATATATATATATAACCGTAAAGAAAGTTTAGATAGTTTTTGTTTTAATGATTGTTTATAGAATTAAACATTTTTGTCAATGTACATTATTGGATGATTGATTTTTTATGGGGTGTTATTATGCTGGGTTTGAAAACGACTTCACTCAAACTGGAAAGTGGAGAGAGGTGGTTGCTTTTTTTTTTATGATGAAAAGGCCCGAAAGCCCAGGAGAGAGTGGTTGCTTTTTCCAGAAGGCAGAATTCAATTAATTGTTTATTGCTATTCTTTTTTTACAATATGATTGATTGATATATTCCTTTCTTTTGACGACTTATTATTTTTCTAAATGAAAAACATATATCATTCGGCATCTAAATGCAAAGGAAACATTGAGTTATTAAAATTAAATTATCATATTTGGAGCACTAGCTTCTGCAATAATGCCACCAACTACATGTAGTGCTAAAGACGAAAACATTGTTACTTCTAGACGCAGCGTTTTTGCAATAAGTGTTTGGTGAATCCGGTGCTCAAAATCAAAAGGATCCTTTAACGGAAACTACAACAAAATAGACAAGCGGCTGCGGTTCCAAAAGCATTCTGCGGCGGTTTTAACCGCCGCCAAATGCCACTGGCGGCGGTTTCAAAACCGCTGCAGTTACCTCCGCCGCGGGGGAACTCTGCGGCGGTTTTAGCAACCGCTGGAATAACCGCCTGGAGTAGTATTTAACGGCGGTTTAAGCGGCGGTTTGTATTTTGCGGCGGTTCTTACCCGCCGCTAACTAGTTCGTTGACACCTATATTTCTGCGGCGGTTGGTAGGCATTTTGCGGCGGTTTGGGTTTTTGCGGCGGTTTAAAACCGCCACTAAACAATTCTTAAAGCCAGTGTTCTTAGCCGGCTGCGACTGTTTTGTGGGTGTTTGTGGCGGTTCAGAACCGCCACTAAACCATTTCTGTGATGGAATATTCGTTACTTATCTGGAGCGATGTTTGCAGTGGTTCAAAACCTGAAGACAAAACTACTTTTAGTTTAAAGGCTCAAAAATTGTTTTGTTATTTATAACAATATTTTCTCAAATTATTTAAAGACATAAAATTATAAAGTCATTCATTCATACTTTTAAAGTAAAATAACAGTAATATCAAAAGGTACTACTGTCCCAAAATATCAAAAGATACATGGTTTAGGAGTATAAATAAATTTCCCCAATATAAGAACATGTTTTTCAACATTACTAGTTAATAACAAATCCTAAATCTAAAGAGTAGATGTTGGTCCATGATGTGTTGGGGCATGACTAGCAGATGAATAGCGCATTGCTTCAGCAGGTGAACGTAAATCTGCAGCCTGAAGTTAAACAAAAATAATTATAAGAATTAGTCTTAAAAGATTTAGTAAAATATCAGTTAATGAAACAAAAGATTCAATGAAAATCTCTAGTTAAAGAAGCTTAGATGTTAAAACTTAGATGTCACCAATATAGTTAATAAAACCAATGAAGTTATGAAAGCAAAATAAAACCAATAGTTTAATTCCAGAATAAAGTTATGACATCATAATTGTTTAATGAATGACAGCATAATAGTTTAATTCCAAAATAAAGTTATGACAGCATAATAGTTTAATTCCAGAAATAGAGTATCAGACAGGTTAAATTTCAAACTATATCCATGGCTAAAAAGCAACACCAGAAATTGAGTATCACAGGTCAGGACAAACTTGAAATAATGCATCAACTCTAGCTAACAACAACAAACAAATTAGCACCATTCTTTAAGGCAACTTCCTCAACTCTACAACACACAAAGACGACCACGACAACAACTACTAACATTAAACCAAATTATTCTTCTCCTTGCCCAGCTACAACAACAAACAACAACAAACAATAATGCATCAACTCTAGCTAACAGCAACCAACAAATTAGCACCATTCTTTAAGGCAACTTCCTCAACTCTACAACACACAAAGACGACGACAACAACAACTACTAACATTAAACCAAATTATATATTCTTCAACTCTACAACACACAAAGACGACGACGACAACAATTACTAACATTAAACCAAATAGAGTATCAGACAGGTTAAACTATACTCAATGTTCATGTTTCAAACTATATCCATGGCTAAAAAGCAACACCAGAAATTGAGTATCACAGGTTAGGACAAACTTGAAATAATGCATCAACTCTAGCTAACAGCAACAAACAAATTAGCACCATTCTTTAAGGCAACTTCCTCAACTCTACAACACACAAAGACGACGACAACAACAACTACTAACATTAAACCAAGTTATTCTTCTCCTTGCCCAGCATCTGTAGGATATGTGGTCCACAAAGACTATTCTATGGTTCATCAACAATAGCATGATTATAGCCTAATTATAGCTCTATCGTAACTGGAGTGATAAGTTTCTATTGTTGTGGCAGATTGTTGGAGTGTGGATAACTTGCTATTTTAGTTATAGCATGATTATAGCCTAGCTAACAGCAACTCTAGCTAACATCAACAAACAGCAAGAAACAGCAAGGGGATTTTGTCTATCAATTTCTAAAAGCAACAAACAGCAAGAAACAGCAAGGGGATTTTGTCTATCAATTTCTAAAAGCAACAAACAGCAAGGGGATTTTGTCTATCAATTTCTAAAAGCAACAAACAGCAAGAAACAGCAAGGGGATTTTGTCTATTTTGTTGCTAAGAAACAGCAACTCTAGTTTTTTTAGGATTTTGTCTAATTACAGCAAGAAAAACAGCAACTCTAGTTTTTTTAGGATTTTGTCTAACATCAGAAAATCCAGACAGGTTATGCAGGTACCTCATTAGATCTAGCCGGACATTGACCACGAGCTTGCTGCATTAGAAAAGCTACTTGTTCCTCTAAAGTTCGAACTTTAGCTACTTCTCCCTCTAAAGCTTCAACTCTTGCATTACTCGCTTGCAATTCCAACTTTAGCCTATCATAGTCAGCCGTTGTGGGACCACCTGATGAAATGGTTGAGCTCCCATTACGAGAATCAGATGATAGGTATTGAGTGGGGGTTGGGCCAAATCCCATGCCACGCATACGTCCGGGATGCTCTTTCCCACATATTTGAATATAAAGATCTTCGCCAGAAGATGTCTCATCTACTTTGTCCAACAAATCCTACACAAAGTTAACCAACATTCAGTTGAACACATAAATGTTAAATATAATTATCCTTAACTTTCAATAAAAATAGAAATAAATACAGATTATACTCACACTCTTTTGTCTAGCCTCTTCATTGACAAATGATCCATCTTTTTTTTTGTGTGCGATGGAATACATCTTTGCTCGACCAAAAGGCTTCCCAGTTTTAGCTTCCTAACAAATTACAAGTGAGAAAACACTATAAGTTCATATATTGTCACAGCTAACTTGTGTATACATACTACAATTGGCTTTTATTACCAATGTTGGTAAACTTAAAGAAAGAAATACCAATTCATGTCTTTTCCTAGCAATTGTTTTTGACCCAAGTGTATGAGGAGTATTTTGCTTAGCCCTATTTGCCGTGTTTTTTTCACAAATTTCCTGCATTATTAAATAAAATGATTAGTAAATGATTAATCTTATCACAACATTCTCAAGACATCATGTATTACCTGAGTTTCAGGCTTCAAGCGATATTCCAAAAAAGCTGCCCATTGATCTACACGGATGCCATCAGGGCGAAACTCAAGATTTTGTTCCCAGCTACGAGTTTCATCATAAAAATCGGTAAACAGCCGACAACGAGTGTCTTTCCATTTCTTTCCTATATTCCCCAATATCCATTTCTTGCGACAATCATCGATTAGGAATACTTTCTACAATAGGCAAATTAAGTTTTGGTAAGCTATATATATAAATGAATTATGTTATATTTATAGTTCATACCTTTATCATCTTGTCCCACACGTCATTCTTGGATTTCTCTGGAACCTTTGGCCATTTTACATAATTGATAGGGAAGATCTCATAGCTAGCTGCAAGAGCTCCTAAATAACCCCCTAAAAGACCAGCAGCATGTCCAATTGGTTGACCCTCTCGATTCCAATCTAGGATCACTTTCTTCTCATCGGGAAACGAAAACAAGTCCTGAACTCTTAGACGATCTTCTTTAGGCTCTCCATCCCCAACTGAATATAAGAAAAAAAAATGAAAGTTAAAATTTGTAACTCATTAGAAAATATTAATTAATCCAAACTAATAAGAAGTAAATTGCATACCAATGACATTAACCGGCCAATATTTAGTGGGCTTTTTCGTGTCAGTGGGGAAAAAATTTTCATCGTCAGTGTCAAAGGAATTGTCAAAATCAAGAGATGGGTCAATATCACCTAGAGGATCACTTTGTGGTGATAGGTGAGATCCAATTTGATTCATATTTGGAGCATTCTCTTGAACTTGAACAGGTGCGGACTGAGTTCTGGGAGTAAACCTCTTTCTCTTAGCCATTGCTGCAAAACCATATTTAGATAATGAGAGTATGTTTTAGACATAAATAAAATGTTCAATCATTAATTTAACAGTGGACATATGCAAATACAAGTGGTCTAACATAACTATAATTTCAGTTTGAAGAAAATAATCATAATAATAATAACATTTGAAGAAAGATTTTAGTTTATCACTTTCCCTTAAAGAAAATAATCACACAATATCATTTGAAGAAAATAATCATAATAATAATAACAACAACACAACAAAACAATGTCTAGAAATTTTACCAGTGCTTGTTACATATCCATGTTGTCATTACAATCATCAACATTTTCATTCAATGTTGATGTTGGAGGATCATCATCTATATCAGCTCTTGCTAATTGTATGTATGGTGTATCATCAGGAAACATTTGTTCTGAGTTTTGTGTTTCATGAAGCCCATTAGACATCATTATCTCTTCATCATCTTCTCCCATGTCATACAAGTCTCTTGGCTTCAAATGAATAGGTATGCTCCATCCCTTTTCTTTCTCATCATCTACATAATAAACCATTTGGGCTTCCGATGCTTTGATATATGGCTCATCACTTTCATGGACACCAGTATCTCTTAACCTCAAAAAGTTGATTGAGGTAAAACCCAAATTATCTTTTTTCATGCCTCTAGAAGTAGTGGTATTAGCCCATTGACATTTAAATAAAGTAACCGTAAATACACCATTATAGCTAACCTCAATGATGTCTATTAATTTACCATAGTAAGGTACCCCTCCAAATCTCATTTGGGTATCGTGGTTACTTGAATAACTTCTAGTTCCAAATGTGCAAAAAACCCCACTATTTTGAGTTTTTAATCTTTCATCTCGTTCCAAGGTTCGAAATTTATATCCGTTGACATTATATGCAGTGAATCTTCTAGCTTCGTCAATAGGACCTCTAGCAAGCCAAAGAAGAACATCTTTATCTGGTTCAACAAGATTGTCCATCTCTTTAAAAATCTGAAATTAGAATTCTGTTGTGTTAGTGACATGCATACTACCAATACACTTGGCATCGAGTGAATTTTTGCTTACATGATTAGAGAACCAACTAACGAACTCTCTATGGACCTTCTTGTCTATCTCATTAGCACTCCTTGTGCGACTCCTTAGTTGTCTTCGGACAATTTCTCTATATTCCCTATATAGATTAAAGTTAATAGACGCACTAAAGAATAATCTAGGTACTTAAATTTCATCAAGTACTTACTGGAGATAGCGATCAACTGCAGAGCAGTTGGTTAGCACATGTCGATGAGCTTGTAATTTTTCAGTGGATGTAAGAGTGAAGTGTGAACAACCGCCAACAGGTTTTCCTTCTCGCGGGAACAGTTCATCTTTTCGTGTTTTAGGTTGTATATCACTAGGTTGATCATCTACACGACCAGCTCGATTCCATCTTGTCTCAATATTATCAAGATACCTTGAACAAAATGTTAAGATCTCTTGCATTAGGTATCCTTCTGCTATAGAGCCTTCTGGCCGCGCCCTGTTACGTACATATGACTTTAATGATCCTAAGTACCTATCAAATCATAACAACGATTTTAATTAATATAATCATCCAAAGCATTATTTGATTTAAAATGACAGGAAAGTTACCTCTCAATAGGATACATCCATCGATAATGTACTGGGCCTCCAAGCTTAGCTTCTTCAACAAGGTGAACAATTAGGTGAACCATCACGGTGAAGAATGAAGGGGGAAATAACATTTCCATGTGGCATAAAGTGATCACAACATCATGTTGCATTTTGTCTAAAGTTGAAACGCTCAACACTTTATCACATAGTTGCCTAAAGAATTAGCACAATTCATTTAAAACTACCGATACCTCTTTAGGCAATCCTACTCGCATGGCCAGCGGTAGAAATTGCTCTACTAATACATGACAATCATGACTTTTTAGCATCCCATTCAGCCGAAGGTTGTCCACATCAATGCACCTAGAAAAGTTGCTCGAATAACCATCTGGCACAGCGATATTCTTTAAAGTTCTTAAAAAAGACTTCATTCCTTGTTTAGTCATTGTATAAATTGCTAGAGGATACTTTCCATTTTCATCTGGCCAAAGATCATGCCTAAAGCCCATTGATTGTAGGTCTCTTCGAGCTCCAATGTGATCTTTTGACTTTGCACTATCATTTAGCATGGTATAAAAAATATTGTCGCACACATTCTTCTCAATATGCATAACATCAAGATTATGACGTAACAAATTATGCTCCCAATACGGAAGCTCAAAAAGTATACTTTTCTTTTTCCACTGTTGAGTACCATCTTGCAAGGTACGTCCATCACCACGTGATCTTTTTCCCCTTCCACTTGTTTCAGCTGTTTGACCAAAGGTGACATTGATATTCTTAACTTGTTCAAGGATTTCAGAACCAGATAAAAGTTTAGGTGGATTGCGCATATCTTGTTCTCCATTAAACCGAATCCTATTCAGTCTAAATCTGTGTCTGCGATCGAGAAAACGACGGTGACCCATAAAACACCACTTCCTACTATGTGGCAAGCGGCAAGGAATAGAGTCAAAGTTACAAGTTGGACAAGCTCGTCCGGTATATGTGTTCCACCCAGAGAGAGTTCCCAACCCAGGAAAGTCACTAATTGTCCACATCAAAGCTGCATGCAATTTGAACATCTCTCGAGTTGAAGCATCATAGGCATCTACACCGTCGTGCCATAACTCCTTAAGCTCTTTAACTAAAGGTTGCATGTAAACATCTATATTATTTCCAGGCATTTTTTTACCAGGAATTATCGTTGAAAGGATAAATGATGTCGACTTCATACAGACCCATGGTGGGGTGTTGTAAGGTATGAGAATAATTGGCCAAATGCTGTAACTTGTACTTAAATTACCAAATGGATTAAAACCATCAGTAGCTAATCCAAGGCGAACATTACGTGGATCTGATGCAAATGACATGTTTGTTGAGTCAAATGTCTTCCAAGCCATTGAATCTCTTGGATGTCTCATCATGCCATCATTGTTATTATTCACAGCATGCCATCTCATATCCTCAGCTGTCTTTGAAGACAAAAACAATCTCTGCAAGCGCGGTTTAAGAGGAAAGTAACGAAGAACTTTTGCAGGCACCTTCTTCTTACCATTTTCATCATTGGACGCCTCAACCTCACCATCTTTTTTCCTGGATTTCCATCTGCCCTTGTTACATACTTTACATGTTTGCCTATATTCATCTTCACCCCAATACAACATACAGTTGTTTGGACATGCATGTATCTTTTCACAATCCAAACCAAGCTTCGATATAGTTTTCTTTGTCTCATAGAATGAACTTGGAATTTTTGCATGCTCAAATACATCATTTAGTAGTTCTAAGATCATTGTCATAGCCTTATCGGTCATCCCGCAAAGGCATTTGATATGATACAACTTCACTATAAAAGCAAGTTTAGTATACTTTGTGCACCCTTCATACAAAGGCTGTTGTCCATCCCTAGCTAATTCATAAAATTCTCTAGCTTCCCTCCCTTCTTGAGTTACATTGGGAGTCACTCTTTCACCTTGTGCGGTGTCTTCATTTGTATCATTTGCGAGATTCCTATCGACTCCAAAAGCATCGTTAATGATGCTCTGAATTCGATCTTGAACGACCACAGTTTCTTGTTCCGCATTTGGTACATTTCCACTTGCAACATTACTAGTATGTCCTTGGTTAGACTCCCCATGAAATAACCAAGTGGTGTATCCTCTTGGGAATGGTTTACAAACTAAATGGTCGTACACATCTTGCCTAGTTTGGCGTCTTCTAAAACCACACAAGGAACAAGGACATTTTATTTTGCCATCAACAGCAGTACGTTCATAAGCAAATTGAATAAATCCCCGAACCCCTTGCTTATACTCACGTGAACCTTGTGGCATTGTAATCCATGACTTATCCATTGTCATACAATCTTGTTTCTGAATTAAGAAATATGAAACAAGACATAAAGTACTCAACAATAAAGGAACTACCAGTTAATATAATCTCAAACATTTATATAGGATCGTTGGTAACTACTAAAAGGCAGATTGTAGCAAAATATAAAATGTAAGGAAATCAAAGTCTGAAACAATCAACACTTAAACTCCACTTAACAAACTTTAATCCACAAAATAATAAAAGCAAATAACAAGGAAACTTTGAGATAGAGAATAGCACCACCCATAAAAGAAATGTGGAACTCTAAATCCAACTAAACATGGCAACATTATGTTAAAGCCGTAGAAAATAATCAACATTTTGCTAGATTAATAATTGATCTTATCTATCAAGAATTTATAAAACATATTACCCTTGAACATAAATTAGAAGTAAACAGATTAATTTACATGAAAAGGATAAAGCACATCTAAATGGAATTCAAATATGAAATATGTGTGAAGTTGGATGTTTTATTTGTGAATACCAAAAAACATTATTATCAATTAAATGAAGAGACTAAAGAGATATATAAGGAAAGGTTTATAAATAAGTTACCATACCCACTTAACACAAAAATAAGAGCTATATTGAAATCACAACCAAGTGAAACAACTAATACTCTAAGAGGAATTATACAAATTTTATATAATGAATTAAGACAACAGTGTTTATAAAGGGAACAATTAGACAAATAAATAGAGAAAGAACTGCAATTTGTTGTGATATACCAAAATTAGATCAACTTGGAAAATATGGTTGTAATAAACAAAAACCTATAAAATATTATTAAAGAAAACGAAAACCTCAATTAAGAAAAACCTATCTAAAGAAAAAGGCTTAGAAAAATACTAGACAAAAAGTATTTGAGAAAAAAGAGATAAACACCAACAAAACATTGCCCATCAGAAAAAGGAAATGTGTTTGTTGGATACGTAATGTAGAAGGACATTATGCAAATGAATATCCACAAAAGAAAGAGAAAGATCTTAAGGGAAAAGAAAAATTAATAAAAAGGGGTAAATAAAATATATGACCTAAAACCTTTAGAAGATGAATTAAGTGATAGCAAAAATAGTGTATATATAAGAATATCTTGATGATGAATTATCTTCAAAAGAAATAGAATCTGAATAGTGCATATATTAAAATTAAGATTGAAAATGAAAATAAAGAAACTGAGGCCTATATAGATACAAGAGCATATTTATTTCTCTTAGAGGCCTATTAAAATCTGAATAGAGTCTGCTTGCACTGAAAGCCTGACACAAAACAAAAGAAGAAGATTTAGAAAACTCAAAGATCTCTTTCACTATCACTCCTACACTAAAAAAAACAAAAGAATCTTTCAAAGGCAGTAACATCTTCAATATACTCTTGCTTGGCTATTCAAAAAAGAAACCAAAATCATCACCATATAAACAACCAAAACAAAGAATTTCTTGAAAAAGAAAACCAAAGGGAATGAAAAACTTACTGGAAGGAGACTCATAGGAACCAAGACAATCAGTGTAAAGAACAATCGGAGCAACAACAGTAATGCACAGTAACAACAACACAATGTTTCTCACACCCACCATTGTAAAACCGTACACAGAGAGGGCATGAAGAAAAGAAAAAACAGCAAGAAACAGCAAGAAAAAACACCAAGAAACAGCAAGAAACAGCAAGAAAAAACACCAAGAAACAGCAAGAGAGGAAGAAAGAAGAGGAACCTGGTTCAATTGAGGGTTCTTTGTTATGAGGTTCTCTGAAGCTTTCTTCTTCTTCTTCTTCTTCTTCTTTGTTTCACGCGTTCTCTCAAAACCCTAAAGAAAGGGGATTAAAGAATCAAACAGTATCCACAGTATCCATTGTAATAATTAATAGGCAATTGCAAACTGGGAAAAAAATAAGAAAGTGGAAAAGAAGGGAAGCATCAAGCATCTCACAATCTCAACTCTCAACCCTGAATTTCCCAATTTGACGCACATGGCAAACCCTGAATTTCCCAATTTGAAGCAGAAGTATCACAAAGAATAACATCAAACAATAGTGAATCAGTTTTAAAGACTTTACATAAAAAGGAAAATAGAACTTAACAAAAGAAATCAGCAATCTTTAACTAATAAAAGTCATGAAAAACTGTATAAACAGCACTTCAAATGTTCAAAAACCACTCCTTGAGGCACCATTAGATTTACTGATTTACCACCGAATCTGTTAGAAACGTATATATATTCATGTTCAGTTTAGACACCAAATCATTGCTTAAAATTGGATGACACAAAACTCCCTTTTAATGAACTATCCTTTTTAGAGGAAAAAATATATAATGTGGGATCACTAAAAGTCTATGAAGACACAAGTAGCAGACTAACAACTTTCCCTTAATAGACAAAACAATAATAAAGGGAAATCACAGTCATCCCCTTTGACTTGAGCAACAAAACATGAGTTTGAATTTTGGAAGGTGCACTTGTAGCCTTGCTCGGATGAGCATTTCAAATTTCAGATGTTTCCAATAACATGACAATTTCACTGACATTGGATCATACTTTCAGCTCCAAATGGCAAACCATGTAATTTCAAATCGTTCTTCATGGAACGAAGAAAGAAGCTCAAATGGGTAAAGGGAAGGTGAAAATTAAGGTTCTCGCTCAACATGCTCAAATGAGGGTTTTTCTGAAAATTAGGGTTCTGAGTGAAAATTAGGGTTCTGAGTTTGTGGCTACTACACAGAGAAAGAGAGAATTTCAGAGAGAGAAAAGGGATTAAAACCCAAAACCCTAAAGAAAGAGAGAATTTCAGAGAGAGAGAGAGAGAGAGAGAGAGGGGAAGAAAGAAGACGCACCTGGTTGGGTGTGGCGGAGGCGAGAGAATCGTGAGCGAAACTGGTCGTTGTCGTCGTGGGCGAAGCTGGTCGTCGTCGTCGTGGGCGAAGCTGGTCGTCGTCGCCGTGGGCGAAGGAAGCTGAGAGTTGAAACTGAGAATCGTGAGAGAGAGAAATCAAGCGCTTCTCGTCGTCGTCGTGGGCGAAGGAAGCTGAGAGTTGAAACTGAGAATCGTGAGAGAGAGAAATCAAGCCCTTCTCGTCGTCGTCGTGGGCGAAGGAGTTGAAACTGAGAATCGTGAGAGAGTTGAAACTGAGAAATCAAGCGCTTCGAGAGAGAAAAGAAACTGAGGAGTTTAATTTTTTTATTAAAATAAAATAAAAAGAAAAGAAACGCTTTGGTCAAAAAAATGGGGGGAGTTTTTTTTTTGACAAAAAAGGGAGGGAGAGTTGTTTTTGGCACGAAAAATTTCAAAACCGCCGCGGTATAAGCCCATAACCGCCGCAGAATGAATCCCATTATTAATATTTTCAAAACCGCCGCAGTATTCCCACAAACCTCTGCAGTTTACGTGCTTATTGAAGCGATTAACATCACCGCCGCGTAAACCGCCGCAAGATTTACACCGGCGGCGGTTTTGCCATAACCGCCGCAGAATAACCGCCGCCGGTTGCCATTTTTGTTGTAGTGCAGGACGCGCGAAGGCGGCACACATGGCGGCACTATGTGGTCTATGAGAGTGAGATTGGAGCACGGCGACAAGTGAGCACAACGAGAATAGGGAGGAAGGCGTGTGTGGTCAGTGGTGTGGACAACAATGGAAGTATGAGGACGGCGAGTGAGGGCGGGGTGCGACTGCCTCAGAGTGAGAGCGGGTTTTTAGTATTGAAAGTAAATTCAGTTAGCAACGGCTATAAAATTCCAACTAAAAGAGCCATTGCACTTAGTAAAAGTCCGTTTACAGTTTTCGGTTATGTAACAACCATAGCAACCAATTAAGGGTTTTGTACATTTGTATATAAATACTACAAAACAAATGAAATTTACACTTTACATTTTCAATAATCTTTTTCTAAGTCTTCGTTTCCTTTTGCTTAAGCCTTTGTCTTCATTCTTCTAAGTTTTGTAGTATATACCTCCCAAACAGAAACACGAAGAGTTAGATTAGGGTTTTGAGAGAAATTAGAAAGCAAAGAAGAATCAAAAGGCAGCTGTAACAAGAAGGTTATGAACCTGCGTGTTGATCTTCGATCATCATTTGAGTTCTTAAACCTGCAAATAATCAAACAATATCACTCGAGTGAAGGAGAAACGAAACAAAGTAAAACCAGGGAGAGTTTGGTGTCAAACCTTTGTACAAGCCTTCATTTTAGATCGTTATCTTGATTCATCACCTGCGAAACCAACAAAAAGCAGGTTAGGGTTTGTGTGTGAGTGAGAAGAAGAAAGAAAAACAGAGAGAAAAGAAAGCGAAGAGAGACAGAGAGAGTAAACCTAAGCTTCTGAGGTAGAGTTTTAAGTTTTGTTCAAAGAAATCGAGTCAGTATTCAGATAGCCAGGATCCACGCGTTTATCCGAAAGAAACGGGTTTGGGTTCCGCATTTTTCATTTTTGTTGGGCTAGTGTGTTTTTTTTGTATATCTAGGTTACGTAGTTGGGCTTGTTCTGGTTAATTACGCCTCCTAAGATTGCTAGCCTAGTTCTAGCATTTAGAACGCGCACAGGGGAGGGACTAAAAACCTGGAGCGAATTAATTTTTTTGCAAACCAATAAGAAGTACTTTACGCAAGCACTACCAAAGGGGCTTCGTGTTTTGGTTTTAACTTTTAGTAGCATTTTTGAGGAAATGCTGCTAAAGGAACTTTGTGTTTTCATTTCGAAGCAGCGGTTTCAGGGAAGCACTACTAATGGTTGTCCATGTTTTTAATTTTACTAGTGCTTTCAAACTAAGCGCTACTAAATATGCTTTGTGTTTTCTTATAAGTAGTTCTTTACAAGAAGCGCTACTGCGTTGTTTGTTTACAGTTCTAGGGTAGTGGGATAGTAAAGAAATCATTGTAATATCCCCAATTTTCGCTATTTAAATAATTTAGTGTGAATTATTATTTTGTGAATTCTTGTCTTGATTAGAAATAAAATAAATTGATAGTGGATTGCTTGACTTAATTACTATATGAATTGTGTGCTTAATTGATATTAATTATGTCAAGTAGGGTAATTAGAATGGTTTAGGAGTCATGAGGAAGGAAAAGTTTAAGTGAGGGATATAGTAGTCTTTTACCTAGCCTATATATATATATATATATATATATATATATATATATGTGTGTGTGTGTGTGTGTGTGTGTGTGTGTGTGTGTACCTTCCAGCTGAAACACAAACACTTCATTCCTTAAAACAAAAATTCTGAAACAGCAAGATTGAGAGGGAGAGGAGAATGGGGCGTGAGGGAGTGAAGGAAGAAGGAGAAGGGAGAGTTCCTCAGAAATGCCTTGCATGTACAATCTGATTTCACCATTAGTTTCAGTTTTCCATCCTCTCTCCATTGATACAATTTTCGAAACCATCCTTCTCCTCCACCACATTCCACCATTGAAGACCACCTTGAGCTCCACTTGGCCAAACACCATGTCTGTCACTTGCATGTCCAATTAGAGTGCATAAGAACCAAATTCTGAAGCCTGATTACGAATTGGAAGCAACCTAGGAGCCATTCAGTTTCTGGGTTCTGATTCATACATTTGGAAATCTGGGTTTCGCGTGGGTGTGCATTTGGAGCGAAATAGAAGAGTTCGTGAGTTGCCGAGTGATCCTGTTCTTGAGTCTCAGTGTGAATCGTTTGCTGTCTTCAAAGAGGTGAGTTCTATACTCACTAGGATTAAAAATTGCATGTGATATGAGTTCTGGATCGAGTCACGCGTTTTTATGAAAAGTCGGTATCGAGACGTTTATGAAAACCTCGCATTGAATGATCAAGTTATGAGATTATTTGAGTTTGATTATGATTCCTGTCATGATTATTGAATGATATGTACTGGTTGCTATGTCTGTATTGATGTATTATTGAGTTTGAATGTGAATCGGAATGGACCTGGGAACGATCGGAATAGAAAAGAAACGCAAAAACTGTTTTTCAGAAATACTGATAGTCACGCATGGACCGTGCGCCTCTGGGCACGGGTCGTGCGTGAGATTCTGGAACCACTGGTGCTATTTTTGAACAGGCGCACGGGTCGTGTGCCAAGGCGCACGGATCGTGTGTCCCTTGCTGATGCGAATTTTGAAATACGTCCTAAGCTATTCCGATTGGTCCTAAGTCCCTTCCAATCCACTCCCCAAGGTTCCCCTAGGATGGGAACACTGTAATTCTATATGTTTGGCTATGACTAAAGTGGTAGTGTCGATCGGGAAGTAATTAGGGATCGGAACGGAATGATACGATAAATGATAGACACGCACGGATCGTGTGTATGGGCGCACGAGTCGTGTGTGGTCTTCGGGTTGCCTATTTTAAAAAGTGTTTTAAATCATTCCGAACGATTCCAATTGCTTTCTAATCCTTTCTTCCACCTTCCCCAATGATACTATAATTGAATTGCCCTGAATTGAGTGGTAATTGACTGTGATTGGATCTAAGTTATGTTAGTACCATATGATTGGTTGTGTTTGGATTACGTTCAGGTTAAGTGAATGCTAATGTGATTGACCATTGATTTCATGTTATGACTTTGTGATTGATGCATTGTGCTGGACTGACTGGTTTAGTAAGATTGATAAGTTAAGTTAGCAAACCTTAGTAATCCATGAGAGATCACTTAATAATTAGACTAAGTTAGTAATTAGATCATGTTAGTAATAAGTTTATGTTAAGTTCGGTTCATTGTTAAGTTAAGTTCTTGTTATGTTTAAGTTCATTGTTGAGTTCAGTCCAGGTATATCTTCATATATATCTTTAGTCGGGGTGACGACCCTATTTAGTTTAGTGTGCTAGGGGAGAGGCAGTCATGAGCCTTATGAACCTAGGCCCCGTTAGGGACCCAGCCGATTAGTGGGGACGGGTTCACCAGAAGCTTATTATGCTAAGTGACCGGTGACACGCTATAACTTTAGTTAGTGTTGTATCTTGTAACTGGCTTGAGGGTTACGAGGTCAACTTTTAGTTAGTTAGCCACATAGTCAACTTTGAGGACTATGAGTTATGAGTTTAGAATAATGAATCAAGCATAATTGAACCGAGAGAATTAGTAAGGGGTCGCGATAGAACTCACTGAGACAAGTTGTCTCACCCAATCCATTGTTGTTGTTTTTCAGTTAAGCAGGGAAAGTTGAAGACCGTGAGGCACGGCTACGAAGACGCTTGAGGAGCTGCCGCTATCTTTATTTCATTATGTCTTGTATTTCAGTTTCCTTTGTATTTCTGTATTTCTATTCAGTATCTTAAGACTACTCGATTGTACGACTTATGTCTTTCAAGTTGTAAATCGCTTCTGCAGACTTTCGGTTTTTGGTACTGAACACTAGTTGAGTGGTGTAAGAACGTTTTATATATATTATGTTCAGTTATGTAAGCGAACTTGATGGATTTTTAGCATCGAGTATTAGTATGTGTTCAGTATTTAAAAAGGGAAGTCACTCTGATGTATGCCAGTAGTGCGTTTCGGTAATTTCTACAAGAGAAATTTACGGGGTGTTACAATATAAGGTCGGAG